>JAOWBL010003010.1:0-12833 GCA_028564865.1 Zenarchopterus dispar | reverse complement strand
TATTTTACCAAATCATGTTGTTTTACTAACCATTAAAATATATGCAGACAAAAAAATAAATACATTTTTAAAAAATGCGACCTGATGACATTTAATGAAAACATTAATGAAACATCAAATGTCGTACTCTGAAGAATATAATTGTCATGACTGATGATGTTTCAATCACAAACACAAATGTCAGCCTCTTGGTGACACTAGGTGGAGATGAGGACTTGCACACTTTAAAGCCTTTATTCAGATAATCTAAACATGTAGAAAAAAATAAAAGAGTAAACGATGGCAGCAAGCAGCAGCTCATCCACAACCTACAGAGACATTTAACCTTGAAGCTTGAAGACCTATTGGTCATGATGTTTGTGTGGATAAAAGGATCCTTATATTTTTTTTTTTGCTCTTAAATGTCAATGCTTTTTCATTTTTTAAAGCCTCTAAACTGACTGGCTTTAAACTGATAAAAATACACATACTTGCACAGTCAGTCAGCACAAGGACACAAAGAACAGAAAATAAAACGAGAAAGGAAATATTACGGCTGTCCAAAATGACTCACTGGTGCTCCTCGGCCATTTGTTTCTGCATGTCAGCGGTGTACTGGGGTCCAGCGGGTCTCATGCCCATGAACTGTGGCTGACCCAAGAACTGCATCCCGGGGGTCTGCATCCCAATCGCCATCCCACCCTGTTAAAACCCACCAAAAATCCAATAATGCAGATCAGGAAATCTAATTTGCATTTCATACCGTCACACTCGTTTAACTTGCTTTTAAATTATCTTACTGCGGAAAAGAAGAAAGATGTTAATGGATTAAAGCCTTGTTGGAAATCACCAGGCAGCAATAAAAACTTGCAAATGTGCTGATGTAAAAACAGCTTGAGAGGACATTAATATGGAAGTAAATGGGCAGATAAGGAGCTCTAAATCTGCTTGAATTAAATGTTTTAAATCAATACAGAAATGTGTCTATTACTGTACCTATTCATAAGTAAATCCACTGTTTGTTCAATAAATGGAGATATTAATTTAATCTAAAATAGAATCAAGTTCGAGGTTCGTACAGAAGCTCACCTGTATAGGAATAGCGCCCGGAGGCATCTGTCCCCCAAAGTTCATTCCCATCATGCCCTGCATGTTGGGCTGCATGACAGGTACCATGGGAAAGCCCTGCTGTTGCTGCGGCTGCTGCTGCTGCATGGGTACCATTCCTGCACAGATGCACAAACATTATTATAAATTGCTCTGGTTATAAGAAGAAAAGAATTTATTCAACTATTACATAAATCATGACAGGAAGTTTAATTTAAAGCACAATGAGCACTACTTAACACAAGTATGAAAGTGGGAGGGGAAAAAAAGTCCAGAATACATGACAAGGACGTGATTGAATACGTCAAGTCCATTTTCTGAGCTGCTGTAAAAAGATGCAAACCCAACAACCAAATCTGTTTTCTGGTGACAGTTTGGAAAAGTGGTGAGGTTAACAAATTACAAAAAAAAAAAAGAAAAAAAGAAAAAAAGTGTGCATTTATTTTCACAGATGCTGTGTAAGCTGACAAGCAGCTCCCGCTGCAGTCTCCAGATGACTCACTGTGTTAAGGCTGAATAAATGGCACGCTTAGGAGGCCGCAAGCAAACT
This sequence comes from Zenarchopterus dispar, assembly GCA_028564865.1. Lineage (NCBI taxonomy): Eukaryota > Metazoa > Chordata > Actinopteri > Beloniformes > Zenarchopteridae > Zenarchopterus > Zenarchopterus dispar. The sequence continues at coordinate 11,197 of JAOWBL010003010.1, read as the reverse complement.
AATTTGTCTGACTAGAATGATGTGGCTAATGGGAGCATGGAACGACCTCTAAGAGACGCTCGTCTCGGTGATGTGTGAATAGCTTATCAAGAGTGCTGGTGCAGCCGAAGTCAACAGCTAAATAAAAAAGAGCATGCACAGCTAAACTAATGTATATATAAAGGTCACGGTACATAATGCTGAGAACAGAAAGTATAAAAAAAGGAATGCTGATTCCTCACTGCTTAATTATGAGCCTCATGGTTTGGAGGAATGTTAAATGGTGTGGGACAGTTGTTAAATGGGGGAAGAAAACAAATCTCTGTGCTCGAGAGCATATATTTGGGTGGCTGAAGCCACTACCAAATCTTAAGCTCTAGCAGCATAACATGACACTTTCTTGAGCGTCCTGAGACTAAAGTGAGTAGTGCAAAACTGTTCACGTGGATTTTAAATGATAACAAAAGCCACTGACACCACCCATGACACCTGACTACTATGAACAGAGATTTCTAAAAACCTAGTGAAAAGGGAACTGCTGGTTGGAGACATGATTGGAGCTTTTACAGTGGTGTACTACGTGCTACCAATGAGTGCTGGATCAGTATATATACTAGTCAGCATTTTAAGTGGATCGAAACATTTCATCATTACTACAGTATATACTGTAGTATATACTACACTACAGTATATACTGTAGTATATACTACAGTATATATTGTAGTATATACTACAGTATATACTGTGGTATGCTGTAGTATACTGTAATATATACTACAGCATACCACAGTCTAAGTGAAGACACTGTGTGCAGTTTTGAAAACAATTATGAAGCTTCTTGTGTTATTCTGCCCCTGTGTGGTCAGAAGTGGTATTGCTACATAGAGTGGCTTTAATGTGAAAAACTAACACAAACCAAAGTAGGAACATATGACACCAACCCTTTATATCGCTGCTTGTCCTGCACATGTTCTGATCAGTAAAACTGCATACAGTTATCACAATGCCACACTTTGACAATGTAAACTTAATTTTCTGGTTCAGCATGTGTTTAGTATGTATATTTCTATTTAGATTTAAAAGAGTTTAAAAACCTGACTGATCATTTCTTAAAATAAAACCTTTTATTTCACATCTCATTACACAAGTAAATGATCACATTTAAATCCACTAAAAAGTCCAAGCATTTTGACTTTTGTTAAAATAAATCTGGTTAAATATACTAAAAAAATTAACGGTCTGGAGAAATGTGTCACTGAATACAGAAGGACTCACCTTGCGGCGGTCCCAGGCCCCCTCCGACAGGATATATAAAGCTAAGGTAAGAAAGAAGAGAAATAAAGATTGTGAGGTTTAAAATAAGGCTTGGGTAAAAATGATGCGATACAGAAGCAGAGATGTCTGTTGCAACAAATAACAATATTCCTGTGCATGTAATGGTGATAGATCACTGAAGCTTTGAACTCTGAAAACAAACCTCTAATATCCAGAATTATTAGATAAGTGTATGATCTGGAAAATGTGAAACTGGGGTTATCTGATTTTGTATAAAAGGCCCATCTATAAAATAAATACATACATGAGACAAATATTTTTCACATTTTAATAGTTCTGTAGAGGTTAATTTTGTTATATAATAAGTGTTTTATATAACAATTAAAAAAACTTGTTTTATTCTCATACACAAACCTATACCAACAGAAAATTAATATTAATGCCATTCACTCCTTAGGTTTTCTGCTTCTGATTAAACTGCACATCTGTAATTCTACATGTGGTAAATGTTTTGAGGACAAAAGACAAGCATGATGCAGTTGAGTTTCCACAGGCAACTTGGAATCCATTTATGATGATATAATCAGAAAAAATCTCTACAAGTCAGCCAAGCCCCCCTCCACACTCCCCACCCCCCACCGGAGCCAATCCAAACAAGCCTTTAGCTATTTGTCGAATTACTTATTAAAAGTCAGTTCTTCAGGCTGGAAGCAACGATGCAGAGACAAACAAAAGACAGAGCCAGGAAGGTCTCTGCTCCCAGTGCCTGCCAGCTATATTTAATCATGAAAAATGCAAAATGTGAGTGACATAACTTTAAGTTTAGGACCAAGGTAAATGTGTCAGCTTGGTGTGAGACAATTCAAGCTTTCACTAATTTAATGATGAAACCCTATGGCAAAAATGGGTTTGATAATATGAGTGCATATAACGAGTTGCTGAGCACATTATAATTTAGTTTATGCTGTGGATTTGCTGATGACATTTAGATTTATGAGAAAATTGTTGTGAACTAGTGTACACAGTTGCCAAATCAATAATGATTTCTAATGTAAATGGTTTGCACTGAAGCAAATGGAAGTGAAAATGGATTACTTATTTTCCTGTTATAATGTTAAAAAAAAAAAAACACACAAAACAACAAAACAGAGGGCCAAGGTTGTCTCTTGCACAATGCTGTAATGTGACTGTTAACGTCAGTGATGATGCTTGGCTTGAAGGGTTGCAGAGTGTCACATCTGCTCCCTGTAAGATCGTCAGCTTAAAAAAAAGCTTTTATAAGAGCACCACAGCACTGCTGCCCACTCTCCTGCAGCGAATAAGAGGTCATGGCTCAGCAGATTAACATGGGAGGAGATAAGCAGCTGTAGCAGCTGTGGACACCGGGCAGCCTCATGAAAAGACCTGTAATCAGCCAACAGCCAGTGTTTTTGAAGGCTGCCGGACAGAAGGCAGGACTTCAATCAAAGTAACAGGTTACCTTAAAACTATTTAGGCTCCTGGTGGATCCATATCCAAAAACATAAACATTTAAATAATCTTTGAAGAGGACATATCAACCAAGTCACAATTTCTCTGCAACTGTATTTACCATGCTAGCACATATGTTGTCTGTCATATGTTGTAATCACATGAATGACCTGTTGTTTCACATATCCTCACGACAGCATCAATTTGGGGGGAAATATCACAAGAGAGCCTTGACTTACTATACTGATGCATTTAATGCATGTGTCTCCATGTACAAGTGAGCAAACTTTACCAAACTGTACAAAACAATGTGCAAATATTACATTTGTATAGCTGTTTCTATACAAGTGAATTAGGACAATTTTGCAAATGTACGATGTCTCACATATGCATATACATACAGATATACAAATAGTGAGCAAACATTTTTAGGAAATCTTTTGGATGAAAACAAATAAAGTGGACTACTTTTCAAGTTTATGTAAAACTAATCCTCCTTTTGTGCTCACATCTGCTAGATAAGGCTGATAAGGAAGTACGGGCAGCACTTGAGGGTTTTCGTTTCACCTGTAGGATCAGTGTCACCTGGTTAGTCGAGATGCTTGTAGCCTGAGCACATTTATAATTCAAGCTGCTCCTGTCATCTCATGAAAAAACCATGAGGACAGTCTTTTTATCTCCAGTGCGGAACCCAATCTGTTTTAAGATGGTACCACAATACACTATCAATGATTACAACTACCCAGGATTTTAAATGTGTGTCAGATCACACATTTAAAATCCTTCAAAAGGGATATTTTGATAAATAAGAATCTGACTCTGGAGAGGAAGCTGTGACCTGTCCTGTCCAACATCATCTAGCTGCTCTGTCAAGACTAGAAAACTTCACCTAATCCAGAAGACTTTTGACAAATCTCCAAACCCCGATTGCTTTGTCAGCTTTAAATAAATCAACGTGCATCAGTTACAGTGAGCATCTCCACGAGAGATAATGTAATGGAGACAAGTCACCCATCCAGAGGCCGGTCGACAGACCTGGAGCCAGCTACGTTTCAAACAATGCTAGGAGAGATTAACGTGCCTTTCTTCAATAATATTGCGCCATATCCCTCATCTCGTAAACAACCAGATACAGCAAGTGATAGCTCTCAATAGGTGTACACTCTGTACAAATATTTGATCCCGATGGCGTTGTTTTTGGTCTATTTTGCCCATGACGTGCAGCCGGTTGTCGTTAGCTGTGACACCTGACAACCAGCCATCTCATCACATCACCCTGTGTCGACGACAAAAACAGCCTCCTCTGCGACGCCTGAGGCCTCTCTGAAGGGTACAAGTGAGGCTACACGGCAGCCAGAGGTGAATATTACACGAGGAAATTATATTTTTCTAACAGTCTGTTATAAACGACTAAAATACCTGCTGCCTCCCCCAGATCCTGGACGCAGCGCCATCTTGATAACAGCAGTCACTCGTAAGACGATGACGTCAGCGGTGACGTAAAGCTGTGTTTCTGAGGTGACTTTTTTCCCTGACCTCAGTCTGACAGGAACATCTGGCCGAGGGCTTTTCATTTCATTTAGGAAACGTCTCCCTGAGTTGGGCCTTACAGGAACATCTGGACGAGGGCGGTGGTTAAGAAACCCGTCTCTGAGTTAAGTCTGACAGGCACATCTGGCTGTCATTAAAGGTTTTCCCTGAGTTTAACCTCACAGGCACGCCCGACTAAGGGAAATGCGTTGCTGTAGTATTTTACTTTTAGTTACAACAATACGTTTGTGTCTTTTTCTAGACTTCAATCATGTTAAAGTAATTTACAGTATGTGCAGATATGTAAACATATACATAACTCATGCAATAAACATCCACAATGATTTCTTACACAGACTGAAATCATGAAAACTACTGCAACAGTTATTTTCCCTTCAGAGATGAATAAAGTATTTTAAATTGGATTCAACTGAATAGCTGACTGAGAATTTTTCAACACGTAGGCTATAATCTAATAATATTTTTCCACATATTTCCTTTTTTTTAAACATGTGAAGTTGAAAAAAATGAAAATGATATTATAGCAAAAAGGATTAAGGAGGCACAGAACAAACCCGAGTTATGGATGTGGCAGGAGGAGAAGACCAACCCTACAGATATCCAGAAGAGGTTGAATGAATTTCTGCAAGTACAATTGTTGCAGTTGTCGTTTTGACCAGCAGATGTCAGTGTTTATCTTCATTGCAACTTTGTTTACACACCACAACTAAAACACTGGTCTGGTGTGGTCTTTTTTTTTGTAATGCACTCTATAATATGATCACTACACAGTATTTCAAAGTCTTCTTAGTTGAGGAGAAACTGTGTTTTGTGTATCTGAGTTCATAAAATCTGAAAACCAAGCAAGATGTTCAGGAAGATGCACAAATGAAATAAAAATGTCTCATGTTAAAGAATTTGTCTTCTTCAAAACTGCAGAAAAGTATCACATATTTTGACTTTCTTTGTAACTTTTAACAGAAGTGTTACTTATAATTTTTAACGACATTTAAAAAATAAAACCAGCCCAAAACATAGGAATTGTTAGGCATTATTAAAATTGCTCTACAGGCAGTTAACAACTAACATTGTGATAATAATTATGGTCGAATGATTTTATTCAAAGAGTCGATTGTAAATTCATGTTGTAAAAAATAATGGAGAAAACAGAAAACAATTCTTTTAAAAAGCGCTGCTTATGTTTGATCCATGACCTTGATTGAAGGGATATCTATGTGTATACAGATTGCAAGGCAAGTTTTATATGAAACTTTATTTGTGAGTTTGTTGTAGATGTGTCAAGCTCTGTCAGAATACATGTTTAAGTGTTGCTCTGTCCGTTGAGTCAACACTTCCTCTTTTTTATGTTCTGATCACATTTAGTAAGATCAAAAAAAAAAGTTTTAAACTGTTTCTTTTTGGTTTTTCATCAAGGAACAAGCATTAATGGTTCAGAGTGAGAGCATCATTGGGGTCAAGCAGAGCACCATCGATCCATCGATCCATCCATAGATCTGGTGACACCTGGAACCTATCATAGTTGTCCTGTGTGAAAAGCAGGGATATTCATACAAAATACCTTGTGAGGATTTTTCATTTTTTCAGCAAGACATCAGACAGAGCGTCTATTTATTTACCAGTGAATCAGTGATGCTGAGTTGTCCACATCCAACACTCACACTGATAAGAACAAGGTACAGCGTGAGCTCCGGGAACAGCGTTTAATTGTTTCTGGCAGACGCTGAACTTTCTCATTTACCTTCAAAAACCTCTTTTGTTGTCTTCGATGCTCTTCTTCACTAATGGTCCCCAGATTTTCATTGTTAATCCACAAACAGTTCTTAAAACAACGTCCAGTTCAGAAAGATTCCCAAAGTCAGCGTAACAGGGCAACAGGTGAGATGATCTGGCTCAGGTACTGTTTTTGTTGCCTGAAATTATGTTTTTCAGGATTCTTTGTGTTACAGTGTGTCCTTAACACACAGTCGGCTAATATATTCTAAAATAAAATGTATTTCACACTTGATACCCTGTAATTTACCTCTGTGTATTTGACATCTTTATTGACACCTTTCCATTTATACAGCAGACTTATTTGCTATTGAGTTTGTTTTAGAAAGTTTAATGTAAGATATTCCTCCTGAAAATAGAAAGTTCATGCGCTAGCATTAATGTATGATTGTGTCTGATTTCTCTGCTGATGTCTTATCCAACATTTTTTACTTTTTTTTTTTTTTACTTCATGTATTTGAGCCACTTTAAGTCCTGACAAAGTGTTTCAGTTTCATTGTTACTCCAGTAATGAGGTGTCTCAACAAGGAAAAGCCTCTTTGTTGTCGTCTTGGTTGATGCTGTTGTTGTGAAAGATTTACAGCTTAATGAGAGTAAAGCAGAGCTGCCAAATGACAAATCCTGCTCCTATCCATCACCTGATCTGCCCTCCGCCTTCTCTTTACCCCGGCAGCGATGATTCAGATTCATATACATGACAGAGGGAGAGATGGAGCTGCTTAGGCTTCATAGTGGCAAATAACAAAGAGAAGTCTGTGTGAAAAACGGAGGGATATTTTAGTTTTTACTCATTTTACAGCAGTGATTAGTGGCGGGATGTTTTCTGTCATCATCTCGGAGTGTAGGAGTGTCACAGAAGAGGACCGAGGATGTAGAGTTTGTGTTTTCTTTATTTCTTCTCTGAACCTGGAAGTCGACTTCTGATTTGAATAAATGTGCGAAAGAAGTCCGCATTTAAACGATTTAAACACTAGAAAGTCACCTTAACCTCCTAAGATCTGGTTCAATTTTATTTTCTTGTTGCTTTGGCCCCGCCCCCACTGAGAAATTAAATATGATTTAGACAAAACAAAACAAGGATGCTTGTCTGAAATAAATTCAACTAAAAAGGTTTTTTTGTGGTAACTGTAACTGACATTGCTTGTATGATTTGCAGCAGGGCAGCTCAGTGGTTGATACTGCTGCCTCGCTGCTTGAAGGTTTCTAGTTTGAACCCTGACTGAGATCTGTCCTGCGTGACGTTGGCGTGGTCTCCCCGTGCTTGCGTGGGTTTTCTCTGCGTACGCCACGTTCCTCTCATTGTCCAAAAACATCTGTATCTGTGGTTTTAAATTGTTGGTAGGAGTTACTGTAAATACCTGTGGTTGTTTGTCTGTCGTGGATGGATATTTCTCTGATCATAGGACTTTGAAAGAACCCTCAAATATGAATTTTATTAAATTTTAAAAAATCATTGCAAAATATTATGAAATATCTTAAAAAATATGCACATTTTAAAATATTAACTGTGGTCCAAACTGAAGTTTAAAACAGTTTTACTGCAGTTTGGGAACCACGAAGTGTCTTTCTTTAAAGAAATGTTTTAAAAATGGAAATATTTCTGTTTCATTGACATCCCACCAACTGAAAAGTTCATACAGTAAAAGTGTTAATGTGCCTATTGGTTTTAAAGGTTTAACCCTTTTTGATTAGGAAAAAGTGATCCAATTATTATTAGTATTATTACTGTAATTAATATATACACGTGTATGGGTCCAGTCCTCACATGTCCTATGATATGACTCAGTTTCCAACATTTTAAATCATCTTTTTGAAATAAAGAGTGTTGCTATGTTAAAATGATTGAAAGTCTTTCATCTTCATCATTGAAAAGAAAACTCTGATGAAGCAATTATACTATATATAAAGTTTACAGTAGTGCACTGCAAGTTACAAACTGTGCCACAGTTGTTTAAAACCTCATGTTGTTCATTAAGCTTAGAGAAACTTTTGCACTTACATCTCAGAAGAAAAAGACACAATGATCATCATCCAAAAAAAAAAAAAAAAAATCCTTTTTTTTTCTCATCTGAGCTCATTTGAACTGTTTGGATGATTTTCTGCTGCATTCATTGCTTCTGTTGAGCTCTGTTAAAGGGACCATCAGGCCTCGTCAGTCTCCCGTCTCCTCCTCCTCCTCTTCGAGTCCCGGAGCGCGGCCCACCTCCCTGCTGGGCATGGCGGGTTTAGCTGGAGGCCAGTTGAGTCAGTCATTCAGTCAGTCAGCCTCCTTGACGATTTGTCTGGACTGGTGAGGGCAGCCCACCCTGAGAGGGGGTCCAGAGGAAAAAGGTGAACATTAACTCGGGTCTTTTTCTGGGCTTCCCACTTTGCCCCATAAATCATTAACCCGTCCAGCATCGGACCTGTGACAGCATCAGCATAACAACATCAATCTGCCAGGATTCCTCCGAACCACAGACTCTCGCAGCTTTTCCAACCTCAGATGCAAATCGAGTCGGTTTCTTGAGAGTCAGGCGAGAATAGACGCTCACATTCGTCCCAAACACACACACACACACAAAATACTCGATTACTTAATTTAACATCCTTGCAGCTGGATGATCTCTCTCATAGACAATCCCTGTTTTTGTGCTGATGACACACTCAGGTCTTGTGGGATATCTCCAACAGCTCCATATAAACATCAGAGAATATAAATCCATCTTATCAAGAGTTTCCCTTCTTATACGTCTGTTTTTTTGTGACTGAAGCCACTTTTGTGCTGATAAAATTGATTTTAGCTGATCAAGTCCTATTTTTTTTATCCTCCAAAGATGGGACGGCAAAAGCCACTCCAAACATTTTGTGATATGCTTACGTACAAACTTGAGATGCTCGGAGGTCAAATGTTGTTCTAAATGAACTTGAAAAGCTTTATTTAATAAATAAGAAGTTCATGAAATGTAATGCAATTCTGATTAACTGTTAAAATAGCTTAAAAATAAATATCTGCAGCTTGATACATGTCAACACATTATATCATTACATAAAAATATCCAATAATGTAGTCTTCTGCTGTTTGTTGTTATATTGAGAATTTTTCACTATGAAAGAAATATTTCCACAAAAAGAGTACTTTTACTGCTGAAATCTTTCAAATTAACTCTGTTTAGCTTCCTGCTGTGTTTCTGGGCCTGAAGAGATGATCAAAAACTGAAGTGGTGGTTTAATTTATTCAGCTGGATTTATTGCACATTGTTTATTTTTTCTGACCATTTATGTTAAATTGTCTCTTTTTACTTGTTTATTTCAGCTACTCTGCTCACTTGTGATGTGATACAAAGACTGAAGACTGAAACTCAATGACTAATAAATAAAAAAAACTCACTTTCATGTGACTGACTGGATGTTAGTGAATAGAAGAAAGCTTATGAATAAGATTGTTTTAGATCAAAAGTGGCCTAGCTGTCACTGATGATGCCCAGCGATTGTTTCTGACTGATCTCCATGACTGTGCAGGAGCACAACAGAGGCTTTCTCAGTCAGGGTTTTTGATGGAGGACTCCTGTCAGAGCAGCTTCATACATGTGTATGTATTTGTCCATAGAGATGCTGGCGTAACCTCTGCTTCCAGGGCCCAGTTAGGCCGGGTTGAGGGCGGCCTCCTGACCCCTGACTCCTGCCGTGTATCCTTATCCATTAATCCTTTGGGGCTCAGCTGGAGCTGATGTAGCGGCCTTTCTTCTGGAGCTGCTAAACACACGGCCACATTCATCCCACAGCTTCCACTTTCTGCCACTTTGTCCCACTCCTCTGATCCCCGCAGGTCTGCTCGTTTCTCATTTTGATCCCTCCGGTCCTGGATGCACTGAATCAGCTGATCGATTTCTGTATCAGCAGCTGATAAATAGTTGGACTCTCAGATTTTCCTCTGTTTCAAACACCATCGATTATTTTCTTTTTTTTTGACTAAAAGAAAATAATCCACCCAGGTTCTGTATATTGTCTATTTTATTTCCTTATTTCCTGACTCTGTTCCCATTATTATATTTTGGTTTTTTAGAACAAATTTCTGGAAAGGTCAAATGAAAACTGAAGCATTTCTCAAAATCAGTGCCAGTCAGAAGAAGCACAAAAAAGTCAAATACAAATGCATTACTCTAGTTCTTTATGCTCCATAGAAAGCTACTCTTTGAGCTGTTAGTTAAATTTATTTTGCATTATATTGCCTTCTTGCATAATTACTAAGTAATTACATAAACATCACACATACCCACATGTAGTAGTGGGAAGTATTCACCATCAAATAAAGAGGGAAAAACTCACAAAACATCCTTTTGAAAAGTAACTCAAATACACAATGTAGTCAAGGAATTATAGTTAGTAGCAATTATATTTGGTGGAGACACGGGAGATAAATATCATAGACGGGCTGTGGCACCAAGTTCACATCAGCAGTAGCAGGTTTCAAAGAATATGGATGATTAGTACAAGGAAATGAGGCAAACTGGCGTAAGAAAAAGGCAGGATAAGGGTTGTTGAAACCACATACTACACTACCAGTACGTAATGATTTTGATCAAATATAGTTCGCAGTATTAAATACTGTATATTGTAATACGTGAACAGTGTAGGTTACAGGCAGAATAAAAATCTTAGTATGCAACTGACCACTCTACCTCACTGACTGTATCACAAAACAAAATCAACAACCACATCGATCATCCTCCATCCTTTCACTTTCTACACGCTCTCAATCCTGTACAGGGTCACAGCGAGCACAACACTGCCCGTTTTTGGTACTGAATACTATACTACACACTAACATACTGTTTTGAGAAAATTTAGTACACAGTATATACTGCATACTAGTTTGTATGCACAGCAGTATGCAGTTTCAAAATGATCCTTGTTAACTTCTGGTTCTCAAAGTTGGCCATGAATGCCATAGTAATTAAAAAAAGGGTTTTGTGACTCTAGTGGCCTTTATTTACTGTAATGAAAGAGGAAGTGGGGGCAGAAAGTGGGGAACAACATCCATCAAAGGGTCAAAGGTCTGGACTACGCCAGAGATCATTATTAATACATAGTCAGATTTCTATCTGTTTATACATACTAATGATGACTGTGGTATGCAGTATGCACTGCTTACTGCATACTGAATGGTATA
>JAOWBL010003009.1:0-12834 GCA_028564865.1 Zenarchopterus dispar | reverse complement strand
TATACATTTACAAATATGTGTATATATATATACACACATATATATGTATGTGTGTATATATGTATGTATATATATATATATATATATATATATATAAATACACACACATAATATATAATAATATATAATAATAATATATATATAATCTCTCAGCATTGTACCCCATCAGGTAAAAAACATAAAACATCCTACTAATATGTACATATTAGTAGGACTTGCTTCACAGCTGGTATAGTTGTCACCCCGACTTCCCATTAGTTCTTAACATTGGATCGATATCCAAGCAAAACCTCTGAGTTTTGCATGAAGACCGGACCTGAACTTCCTAACTGAGCACTCTGGAAAGGTTTGAGGATGAAGCTCAGTTGAGAGCAGGCAGCTTGTGCTAACCGAGGGTCAGTTAAATGCACCGTTTAGTCATTTCTGGTTTCACCACTCAAACGACATTTGAAAGGGGATCGGCTCCGGAGTGGATCTTTGCAGAACCCTAACAGCAGAGTTCTGCTGTGACCCAGTTCATCAGGTTATCGTGCTGGTAGGTTTGGCTGACCACGACAGCTCTAACCTCCGCTTGCAGCAAGCTAGCAGGCTAAAGTGGTTGCGAATCTCAACGGAGCATTGCTAGTCCTCATTTAAGCTCTGGTACCACTGGTTTCTGATGTCAGTTTGGTGGTGAATATTGAAATGAGGATGTTTGGACACATTTGATAAAAATGATTATTGTATGAATTAACTCATGAGTTAGCATAAGTCTTCCCAGGTCTTTAGCGACGTGGCACCATGCAATCCGAGGAAAAAGACAGGAAACCTGTACGTGACATCATAGAGCGTCTGGCCAGCTTTTCTCATATAGTGTATATGTTTAACTCTGCAAAATAATAATCTTAAAAATACTTCTTTTTTTTTAAATTTCAAGTGTTATTTGGATCCTTTTAACAAAATAAAATAACAAGCGTTTTCTACCAACAATTTTACTGTATCCTATTTTATATAGTGCGCATGTACAATATGTCATCTTACTTACCACGACAACGTTTATTTATTTATGATTTTAACTGTACACAGGTTTACATAGGTACAAAAGAGGTCTCAGACAGTCGTGTAGCAAATATGAGGCTTTGTAGAGTTAAAAGGAAATACTGACGCTGAAATCCTTTTAAAACAAAGGAATAAGACTATGTACATATCTTTACAACATTCCTAAACAGTTACTGTAGAAGCTGAGAATCTTTTTCGGAAGAAAATGTCAGTTGTCACAACATGAATGTGCATATTTTGAATCTGTGTTTGACGTAAACGTGAAGCTACAGTTTCTGCGCGTCCTCGGGTTCGTCCTTCACGCTGTCCTCGTGGATGGTGCCACATATCATCCACTGCTTGACGTAGTTTGAGTTTGTGTTTTTGTTCTCCAGAAATGAGTCTATCAGCTCCGCTCGGTTCGAGTCCGAGACCCCGGGGCTGCCGCACTCTCCGAAGCCGCTGTCCACGGTGTCCAAGTCCACGTGAGGGTACCCGTCCTCGGAGTGCTCGTTCGACGCGAACGAGTCCAGCGAGACCCTCTCCGCTTCGAGAAACTGGGCCTCTGGCTCGAAGTTGAGGTTTTCCTCTAATAATAAATCGTCGGCTATCTGGTTTTCCCGCTGAGGTAGCATCCTGCTCTGCTCGTCCATCCTGGACTCCTCCGGCTCCTGTAGATCATAGCTGACCTGGTCTCTGTTGGCGTCTTCGAATGAACCGAAGCTTTCCCCGTCTCTGTAGCTCTGGAGGGAGCTCTGCGAAGTGTCTCCTTCCCCAAAGCTCTCTCCGTAAATGGTCACAGTGTGGATGGAGATGTGTCCGGTGGAGTGGGCGGCGCCCTCGGAGCCGCCCGCCTCCCGTGGATCCAGCAGCATGGCGCCGGGAGCTTGTAGCCTGCTGAGGAACTGACCGCCCTCCTTCATTTCCCTTTTGGCGTCGTGGGTTTCATTTTCGTTGCTCCACCTGAGGATGTCGTACTTCTTCTTGCTCATCATCTGGGCGCTCGCGTTCATCCGTACGTAGTCGCACTCGTCGAAGACGGGCTTCACCCAGTCCTGCAGGAGAACAAACGGACGGAGGTTAACATCATCTCAAGCTACGACAAATACTTCATTATTAGTGGATTTTGTTGTCAACACTACACAGATGCAGCACGGTGGGTTAGTGGTCAGCACCGTTGCTTCACACCAAGGAAGGTTCTTGGTTCAGGCCTGGTCTGGCAGTGCGTGGGTTCTTTCCGGGTTCTCCGGTTTCCCCCCACAGTCCAAAAACATGTATGTTAGCTTGACTGACAGCTCTAAATTCCCCGTAGGTGTGTGTATAGTTGTTTGTCCATGTTTGTGATGGACTGGGGACCTGTCCAGGTGTACCCCTGCCTATCACCTGTAATGAACTGGATAGACTCCAGCATACCCCCAAGCATGATTAGAGATTTTAACATGTAATTATTTATTTATAATGAAAATGGGACGTCCATGAAGACATTCACATCACTGGTAAGACCTTTAATCTTTTACGGAGGATGTGTTTAACCATAATACTGCCTGTTTGAACTTTGGTTGATACACATCGTGAAGTATCTGAAGGGTTTCGTGACGTTGGGTGTTCACAGCTTATCTAAAACGTCATAAAGGTTTGAAAGGCTAAAACCGATGAATGCTTAAGTAAATCTAACTTTTTCAATGTCTCGTGACCTTTTCAGATCGAAATCTGTCTTAGATCACAAGGTTTGAGACTATTTTCATTAAAAGGTGGAGTAAAGTGGACCTCTACAGTGCTAATTCACAGGGCATCAAATGTTCACGTCCCAGATGAGAGCTCCAAGGCTCGGTTCTGAGGAACCTCTTCATTATTTTTGCCCTTTCTGTGAGACCATGTCCACCCGTCATTCCCGCTAGATTACGCCATGGTGTTACGGCTAATCAAACCGATGTTGTGTCTTTCAGGCACGTCTCATTACCGTAAACTCAACTCGTATCGGACTTCCCTCAAGTTCTCGACTACCTTGACACACCTTGGATCTTTAGGCTTGAACACTGAAACCTGTTGCGTTAGTCCGACTGACGACCGCGGTGTTAAAATGCACGTAACTCAACCTTGACCGAACCTCTCACGGTTGGACGGCGACACCCAGGTAACACAGTTGAGGTTGTGCTAGTCCCTGCATGTGAACACGTAGCTTCGATCGACTGGCATAGACAACTGACTCTAATCAGATCAACACTTCCTGCCTGCAGTCTTCTGGCTTCGAAGCCAGTTATCCTCAAACAAACGAGCTAGTCTCGGCCCAGACTTTCATCTTTTGTGGAACCGCCTTCGAGACCTTTCTTGACGTCCTCTCCTAACATCTAACACCCCAGGCTCTTTGTCCTCTTTGCTCGCTCACCGAAGCTGGGATGCTGCTCTTCTCTCAGATAAAACCATCTGCACAAATGTTTGCATCTGTGTTTACCTTTGATGCACGAATCTCTCAAACGTGCACGTGCCTTCAGAGCAACAGTGACATGCAACCGAATACCTCTGTGGTCACCTCTAGCCGTGATGGAAGAAGGTGATAAGCATGAGTAAAGGTCTGACGCCATGAACACCACATCCTGACACAGAAGAAATCTGAGGCATCGCCATGTTGCAAAGTTGTGAAAAACTCAAACATTTTGAACCACAAGCGTGAGAAACCTCTGAAACTTCTGAAAGAGAAAATCTCTCAGCTGTAAAAGACAAAAAAAAAAGTTCTAAATAAGACTTTAGAGTTTCATATTTACACCATTACCCAGTGGTGATGCAGTATAGGGTTTTACATTGGTAGTTAAATTTCCTATAATTTCTTTCCTAGGATATTATTTTTCATGATTAGGGACAGATTAAAGTTTAAAAAAGTTAAGGTTACATGGAAAAAACTTGATGACCTGATGATGATTTAGGAACGCACAAATGTCATGTTGACATTAAATTAAAAAGAAAAAAGAATAAAAACAAAGGGCTTTTTTTTTTTTTCCTTATTTCATGACATCTTTATCACTGCCCTCTGGTGACAGTCTCCACAGAGAGGATCTGGCGGTTTGTCTTATATGCTGCAGTAGCGCCCTCTGGTGGAAATATTGAGTAAGTGCATTCAAAAAAAAAAACTGGTGGCAGTTGACTTTTCAGACATCAGAAAACACTGGCGCATACAGGTTCACTTCAACTTTTACACCATCTCCTGGTAGGATAAATACCAGAAGAAATTAGAATATTGTCACCAGGTGAAATTAGATGGAAATATTCTCTTTCTAGCCGATTAAAATCCTCCTGAAATCCCTGGTGGCGTATTATGATTTACTAAAACACAAACCAGAAAGGCTAAAATGTTCTTTCTCAGGTCTGAAAATCTTCAGTGCCCTACATACATATGTTAAAAATATTTTACTGAATACTTTAAAGGGTTAAATCTACCGTCTGTTATTAAAAATGGGAAGTAGTTTAAAGTTTTTTTTTTTGTTTTTGTTTTTTTTTTTTTTTTAGAGGCTGGTGGTGTCTGGACGGAGATGCGTGGTTGGAGACTGCGTTTACACTGGAAACCTTCACGTTTATTCCATTTTATTTCTATTTTTTAATTGTTCCTGATGGCGGTGACCTTTTTCAGACGCCAACGTGAACTTCTCAAACCCCTGATTGGTCCTTCATGCACAACACGACAGAGCAACATGACGTCTTTCACAGCTAACCGTGTAAAAAAAAAAGAAAAAAAAAGTCAGATCTAATCACCATCTATTAATAAACCTAAACTTGCCTTAACTCACGCTTCCTGTTTTTGTGTTTTCAGAGGAACAGCTGACTGTCTTCAGACATTTATAAATATAATCTGCAACTTCAGCTTTTTTTTTGCTTTTTTTTTCCTTTTTGTGCACGACAAAAAAAAAAAAAAAAACAGCTACGAAGAACAATTTAAATAAGGGGAAAATATAAAAGGTGGTGGGAGATGAAGAATGAAGATAATCATAACAAAACTAGTAAGAGAATTTAAAAAAAAACACATAAAAACCACAATTTCACCACATTTTCACTCCGTGGGGTAAAAAAAAAAAAAAAAGAAAACCAGGCTGTTTTTACTGTGACACCATGGCAAATGTGCGACCCGAAACAGACATATTTGGGGGGTATTTTCCGCGGTGGTGGAACAAGTCCTGGTGTCATACACAAACATCTACCCACAGCGTGAAAGACAGATAAAAGAGGAGTAGAAGAAGAAGCCCCTGCCACTGACTCATTCACATCATGGAGTCCCTGAAACAAAGCCAGGCGAAGGGAAAGTCCCGGCGCCAGCCAGCCAGGTGTGCCGAAAGTCCCCCCCTTGTGGGTCGCACCTGCCAGATTAATTTAGAAACTAAAAACAGAAAGATAAAAAAAGAAAAAAAAAAAAACACTCTTCCTTTCTCTTACCTTGAAGTTCCCGCCATAGCGCTCGTCTAAGGGCCTGAAGAACTCGCTCGGGCTGGGGATGTACGTGATCATCTTCAACTTTTTAGTCCAACACCTGAAACAAAGTGAAATGAGTCGTGATGAAAAAAGAAAAGTAGAAGAAGAAGAAGGGCAGACGGTGACAAACGCCACTTATTACTGGGTGGCTTTTGTTTTTCGTAGAAGAGGCCTGCAGAGGCGGAACCGCGACCAGAGCTAGCAGCCTTCGTTAGCATAACCGGTAGCGCTGACGGTACAAAACGAGTTCTGTGTCACTGAGCTGAAGTCGTGAGTCAAAGTCAGATCTGAACGTCTGATTACGAAACATCTCACACTCAGAACAGAACATCACGTCCAGAGGTGAAGAACCTCAACTCGTCTACTTAGACTTCGCTCTTCAATCATCATCCAAACAAAATGGAGCTTTTTTTTTTTTTTTGTAAATGTAATGGTTTAAACTGTTTTTAACCTTTAAACTGAAGATGACGTCTTTAGACTTTTGTCTCTTTTTTCAGGAGTTTCAATCGTTCCTATAAAAGTCGGAAACTTTTAAACTTTCGATGTCTCGACGGTCAGACGTCCGTCAGCCTCTCAAACGACCAGGTCGAATGTGCGAACCTTTTAAATTAAATATCTTCTGAGCTAATAAAAACTCCCCACACCTTCTCTACTGGGGACGGGTCCGGTTTCTCCAGAACCTGGACCTTCTTCTCCTCCAGCCTCGTCTTTGTCATGTTCTCAGAAGGTGGCTTTGTTTGATGGATGTCATGAAGTAAACAGATAAAACACCGAACCAAAGTTACTCCAGGATGAATCCTGGTGAACGCGGAGAAGCTTCGATGACGTGATGTTGGGAGTATGGTTTAATACTCCAGATGTTGGAGAGCATCTCACACCACCTCTTGATGAGGTTTACTCTGAACGTGTTTCTTTTAATCTAAATGAAGTTAAAATCCCACAGCTGACACAACAGAACCTGGTTTTAGGAGTCTGGTTGGTCCTCCAGACCACACGTCTCCTCTGAGAAGGTACATGCACTGATCTGAGCACAGTTGCCGCATTTGAAGAAAGTCACAATTACAATGACTTATTTCAAATAACGTCAGTTCCTTTCATTTTTTTTATCACTACGAGCCCAAGCTGCCTTTTGTAGTATGTTCTTTAAATAAAATGTTGCAGGGCTGTAATGCTAAAAATAATTTAAATTACCAAATAAATTAAAGTTGATAAGACAAAACATGAAATATTATGGGTTCATACCCTTCAATAAAATTAAAAATCTAAAGAAATGTAAGATTTTGTTAATCAGTTTTTAGCCACGTGATTCATTTATCTATTTATTTTTTTAAGGTTTATTGAGTTAATGCATTTTATAATAATGTAAACTGAAGAATAAATCTTTCCTCGTCCCTGAAACAGTTACTTAGTTTCATTTTAATCAACAATTCAACTCATTTCAAATAAAATAACAGAAATGATCGTTATTTCCTCATGAAGGAACGCAACAGATGGCATCAAAACGTTTATAAAAGACCATCTCCTGTCCTGAGCAAGCACCAAGCGACTGGGGGAAGAAAAACTCCCCTTCAACAGGGCATTAAAGGGGAAGTGGCTGTGTATAATTTTACCTGATGGAGTTTATAGACCTCCAGACACCTGTCATGGAAGTGAAATCTAGCTAACGCGACCCAAACCACTCGAAAATAAAGTAAATTTATTTCTGCTGCGAACGTGGAGGTTGGTGAAGACGGATCGGGTTTCTGAGCCAGCCCCTAGAGGTCAGTCGATGAACTGCAGCTGACCCCAGGGGGCTGACCCATGACCTTTCTGGTGATGTGGTCTTTTGTGCACGCTCAGACGCCAGCGTGCACGTGCTGCTACTGGTAAGATCTCTGCAGAAGAAGAAGTCTGTTTCTAACGGGAGGACCTCTGGGTGAAGATATTTAAAAAAACCAACCCCGCCGCTCGAACGGCGGCTCGTTTGCTTCTCGTGGAGACGAGGCTTTAAAAAAGCGGCGAGTTTGCGTCTCTGCGCCTGACTTCCTCTGCTCGCCAGTTCGCTGCAGCGCGGCGCTGCACGCACGGCGGTGCACGCACGGCGCTGCAGCGGTTTTCTACACGTGGGAGGTGATGCCAGGAAAAGTCTCGATCGATGCAGACAGACGCCTTGCTGATCGTTTACTGGAAGCCGGCGTGACCCGATGACATCATCAGACTCCATCAACTGCAGCTAGTCGAGGAGCTTAAACGAGCGCCAACACTTCACTTCCTTATCTTTCGC
Source organism: Zenarchopterus dispar (assembly GCA_028564865.1). Taxonomy (NCBI): domain Eukaryota; kingdom Metazoa; phylum Chordata; class Actinopteri; order Beloniformes; family Zenarchopteridae; genus Zenarchopterus; species Zenarchopterus dispar. Next base: position 5,099 of record JAOWBL010003009.1, on the reverse strand, counting down.
TCAAGCGCATTTTAACGCTTAAAATAGTCCGTTCAGTCAGATGTGGCGATTTGAGCACTCAAATTGAAAACACGGGAAAGTTTAGAAGTACTCACGGTTTATGTAAGTATCCCAGCAACAGGACGGCGAGGACCAGAACGATGGGCCCAGAGATGTACAACCACAAAACATTCATTCCTGGAAAGATAAAGAAGTGAAGATAAACGATGCAGAAACAAACGTGTTTTCAGTTCTACTCAGAAAAACCTCCTCCTTCTTCTACCTTCGTCGCCTCTGGAAGCTTCTGTCAGAAACTCGGCGCTCGGACTCCATTCGCTCCACGGGCCCTGGAGGAAGGACCCGGGACACAGCTTGGCCTGGACGTCCACCGTGTAGTTCACGCTCAGCTGCAGGTTTTTCAGGTGTATCTGGACACGCTCCTCTTCCACCTGGAGGACGTGGTCGGGCTCCTGGCGGGAGACACGAGAAGGTGTTACCACGCCAGCAGAAGCTCACGGCTGACCTGACCTGCCGGTTCTGGGTCTCTGGTCACCTTCATCGAGTCCTTGCTTGTTCTGATCCGAACCCTGTACGTGAGACAGTGGTCCTTGCTGCCGAGCCAGGTGATGTTGAAGCAGTCGCTGCCACTTGCCACTTTCACATCATGAGGGGGTTGAGGTTTAACTGTGAACACCAAGTCGCAGGGGGGTCGAGGGGTGGGAGTGGGGTGGGGTGAGGGGGGGACCAGAAGTGAAAATGAAAACATGCAACAAAAGACAGCTGAAATGTATTTTTAGCTTTAGAGTAAAGAAATGGGTAAAAAAAAAAAAAAAAAAAAAGGGTGAAGTGTTGATTCAAAACGACAGTTAGGGGAAGTTGTTGGTGTGGACTTTCTAAAATTTCAAACAAAACAGAAACACGAAATACGAAGAAGTACAGAAGTTTCTGAGCGTGGCTGGTAGCAGATGGGCTGATAGTGACGTGGGTGACGTAGACGCCGTGACAATTTCGGGTATCTTTGGCATCAGTTTGGGTGAAAGGACGAACGCGGAGACGTCTGACTGACAGCCGAACTTACCCATGTCGCACAGCCCCGACGTGACTGACTCGGCGGCGTGCGCGCTCCCTTGACCGTCGAGCGCGTGGGCCGTCATGGTGCACTTCGTCCCAACAGATGCCACCTCTGCGAGGTCGTCCCTGACGATCGTGCACCAGGACCGAGAAGGTTGGATGGTACAGTTGTCCGTGACGTCAATTTCGTCTTCGTCATCCCTGTAGACAAAAAAACAAACAAAAAACCGTGTTTCACTTCGTCTGTTAGATCAGACCCAACCCGAGAATAAATAACTCACAATGTTTTATTTTGAAAAATGACCAGATTCTGTCCGTTACATCCGTCTATGACTGACGTCTGAGGCACGTCGAGAGGCTTGTCTGGGTCACGTGGTACATTAGCGCTAACGTTGAACACACAAGCTAGCAAAACGAGTAAAAAAGCAAACGTCTTTGGAAAGTTTCTCTGCTCAGGGTAAAAGAGCAAGTCAGGAGGCAGAAGAGTCTTCGACTTCAAAGGGAAAAAAGCTGCATTTAACAGACATACCAGGAGTCCCACTTAAAATAGGGATTCATCACGTGATTCCCACGCACCAAGCCCACTCTGTGACGAGGTAATGAAGCCTTCAAAACTGCTCCGCCACTTGGAGACCAAGTATTCTGCATTAAATTAAATTATGCTAATAAAGCTGCATGCACAGCGGACTCACATTTATTATTATGTTTAGAAAATACCAGTTTTAATGCTGATTGTAACATTTTATTTTGTTGTATTCATCCGCCACGCCTTAAAGGCCGATCTGTGAAAATGTTGTCTGACATTCATGGCGCAAAAAAAGGTTGGTATAGAGTATCATCTGTATACTTATGCTGTTAAGCCTTTTGATATTAGGCCACAGAAGTGTACAGTAAAATGTAAGTAGTCCAAGCACAGACCCCTGTGGAACACCTTAATCATCCACACCTTGTTTTGACTCTCAACTAAGCCTGAGAGCCTGAACAGATAGTTACTGGTATCTTAATATCTCCATCCATTTTCTAGACCTGTTCAGGGTCACAGGGGTCTGCTTGAGCGAAATCCAGGTTTACATCCAGGTTTACATCCAGGTTTACATCCAGACAGGCCGCCCCGGTCCATCACAGAACCAAAAACATAGAACCCCTGGTTTTTAATTCATTTTTGAAGTGTCTCAGCAGTAGAGTGAGGTCCACTGTCCCAGTGGGTTAGAAAATGGAGGTTTCAAACAACTTTGATGTTATTCTAACCCAAATAGAGTAGTATTTAATACCTGAATCATGTGGTTCAGGTGCATAAATCTAACTTATCCAGGGGCTAAAGAAGAAGAAGAGTTTCTTCTGTATAAAAGGTTTTTTTTTTTGCATTAATCTGTCTTGGATTAATTAAAATAAATGCAAAAGGTTGTGTTCACAGACACAAATGAATTCCTGTAAGATGGAAACTACTTATAATAAAACCTTTTTCTTTCACCTGCAACTTTTACCTGCAACTGACGTTCATGCGAACAGGAAGCGACGGTGCAACGCCCGAGCAGGAGCAGTTCAGTGTTTTAACGTAGTCGGTGGAGCAGGTGATGTTGCACAAAGATGCAACGGCTGCAGAAAAGAAAGAAAGAAAGAAAAAAAAAAAAACAGGTCACATCCAGAGTTCATTTTACCCAGGTTTAACAGTCGCTGAGTCGGCAAAGAAACACCATCCATCTCAGTCTAAAGAAATTCAGAAAACGTGGACGCGGAGGCGAATTCGTTTTAAAAGAAGCACGCCACATGGAGGATTAGCTTTAGATTTATGAATGAATACAGGAAAGAGAAAAGACTGATTAGATAAGCCCGCTTACCACCATCAGCAAAAAGGACCCACAGCAACAAGAGGAGGACAGGTTTAAGCGCCATGGGAAACCCAGCGGGTGAAACTGAACACAGAGACAGGCGTTTATAAGTTCACTTTGTGGTTAAAATAAAGGAAAGCCTGTGTTAGAGAAATGAAATGACCTTCCTGCCATCTCAAGACTACAGTAGGCCAAGCTTAGTTATAATTTAAAAATAAAAACAACTCATGACTGTAGCATTAATAATAATCATCATCATGAAGAGTTACAAAGACCAGATCCACGGTACAAAAAACATTTACTAAACAGAATTAGGTTAATAAATTAAACCTTAAAATGACCGTTTTACTCAACATTATCTGTTCTTATTTAATAGACAATGATCTTACCTTTTTCAGTGAAAAGTTTCACAGCTTAAAGAGCGAGAAGGCTGGCGGCGCGCTGAGTGGAAGAACGCTGCAATGACGCCTTCATGACTCTGACTAAGGATGTGGTTTGAGCGGTATAATGACGACCAGCCCACATCCATTTTGAAGCTATGAATAATAAACAGCTCAGAAGACTAAAAAAGGACAACAGGAAATAGAAATGTTGGGGCTCACATTCACCAAGTCTCTTTCATGTAATTTTCACAAACAGAAAGACAAAAATAGGTTTCTAAAAGATCATGTGGAAAGTTTTTTTTTTCTTCTAAGTTGCAGACAGTTTCTTTGCCCCGGTCTCTTAATGTAAGACACAAAACAAATTATTCAATAACAAAGAAAAACGTAATGTTTGAGGGAGTGATAGCATTCATTTGCTCAAAAGTTTGGACCCTCCAACCCTTGGAAACTGTTGAGCATGAGCGCCCGGGCCTTTCTTCAGAGAAGATGGACCAAAGCAGGCCACTGGACGGATCCAGACTCTGGCTCGGTCCCTCCAGGAGCCCCAGGACTTTTCTGACGGGACGTCTGCAAATGTAAATCTATGACCCAGCAGAACGGTGGCTCAGTGGTTAGCACTGTTGCTTCACAGCAAGAAGGTTCTTGGTTCAACTCCTGGGCCTGGGTTCTGTTCTGGGACCTCTAGCTTCCTCCTACAGTCCAAAGACATGTATGTTAGGTTGATTGACAACGCTAAATTGCCTGTGAGTGTGCACGGTTGTTTGTCTCTATATGTGTCTCTGTGATGGACTGGAGGCCTGTCCAGGTGTACCCCTGCCTATCACCTGTAATGACCTGGGATAGAGTCCAGCAGACCCCGTGACCCTGTACAGGAACTAATGGGTCTAGAAAATGAAGATGGACTCACCCAGATACCCAAAATACTTCCATCTTACTTCCAGGTTGATCGTTCCCCAGTCTCCCAGCCCCTCCCACACCATCATGCTACCACCACCATGTCTGCCTGTACGAGGTGATCTTTGGTGGCTAGTTTTGTCCACGCATTATTGCTTGGAATTGTGGGAAGTTCAATCTTTGTTTTGTTATATTTTTAGTTCCATCTCATGGTTGAAGAGTCATTCCCACCACGTCTTCTGGTGAATTTCCAACAAGCTATGGTGTGTTTTTTCCAGGACCATACTGATCTGATTAGTGGAGTGCTCCACCAGCTGGAGTCTTTCTGTGGGGAATGTTCATAATGATTTAATTTACCCGTTTAAACAAAAGCATGATCTTGTCTTGCAGGTCTACAGACCGTCGATCCTGAGCTAATGACTGACATACCCCATCAGCTGTAATGTACGGAGAAGTGTTTATATTTCCTGTTTATTTCTGTTAGACACAAACAGAATTAGGTCAAGTTTGGACAGAAATTGCAAGGACTCTTAGGCTAAGTTGAGAGTCAAAACAAGGTGTGGATGATTGAGGTGTTCCACAGGGTTCTATGCTTGGACCACTTACGTTTTACCATACACTTCTGTAACCTAATATCAAAAGTCCTAACAGCATAAATATACAGATGATACTCTATACCAATTTAGGCTATATCTATTAATAAAGGCAAATAAAAGCTAGTCTTGAAAACATAAACGTTTCCATTTGACAAAGCTATCCCAGACAGCACTGGGTGCTTTCCTCGCTCTGCTGTCTTTACTTACCATCCGACTGAGGCGAGCAAAGAGAGAATTAGATGGATTGATACAGAGATTCAGAGATGTAGATGTACACACCAAAGGTTTGGAGACCCTTTCCCAAACTGAACGGGCCTGGGTGTTCAAACTTTTGACTGGTAGCACAT
>JAOWBL010003008.1:0-12836 GCA_028564865.1 Zenarchopterus dispar | reverse complement strand
CTCCATCGTCATCCCCATCCCCAAGAAGCCACAGATCACTGGATTTAATGACTACAGGCCTGTGGCACTGATGTCTGTAGTCATGAAGTCATTTGAAGTCCTCTCCCACCTCAAGTCCATCACCACCCCCTTCCTGGACAGTTCGCCTACAGAGCCAACAGGTCTGTAGATGATGCTTTCAACCTGGCCCTTCACTTCATCCTGCAGCATCTGGACTCCCCAGGAACCTATGCCAGGATCCTGTTTGTGGACTTCAGTTATGCGTTCAACATCATTCTATCAGCTCTGCTCCAAGACAAGCTCTCTCAGCTCAACATGCCCGACTCCATCTGCAGGTGGATCACCAACTTCCTGACGAATCGGAGGCAGTACGTTCAGCTGGGGAAGAACATCTTGGAGACTCAGACCATCAGCACGAGCTCCCCTCAGGGCTGTGTACTTTCACTTCTGCTCTTCTTCCTGTGCACCAACTGCTGCACCTCCAGCCATCAGTCTGTGAAATTGATTAAGTTTGCAGACGACACCACCCTCATTGGGCTCATCTCAGATGGAGATGAGTCTGCCTACAGGAGGGAGGTGGGTCGGCTGGTGTCCTGGTGCACCTGCGACAACCTGGAGCTCAACACCTAGAAGACAGTGGAGATCATCGTGGACTTCAGGAAAGTCTCAGCCCCACTGTCTCCCCTTGCCCCCTTGGATCTCCCCATCTCCATCCTTCCGCTTCCTGGGCACCACCATCACCCAGGACCTCAAGTGGAAGAAGACCATCAGCTCCCTCATCAAGAAAGGCCAACAGAGAATGTTCTTCCTGCGGCAGCTGAGGAAACTCAAACTGCCAACAGAGGTGATGGTGCAGTTTTGCACAGCCATCATCGAGTCCATCCTCACCTCCTCCATCACCGTATGGTACACTGGTGCCACCACCAGCAACAAACACAGACTGCAGCGGATTGTGTGCACTGCTGAGAAGGTGACTGGACGCAACCTCTGACCTTTACAGGATCTGTACACCTCCAGGATTAGGCTGTGCAGATCGATTGCGGCAGACCCTTCTCACTCAGGACAGTTTAACCCCCTCCTCAGCCAGGAGACTACGGTCCATCTGGACTAGAACTTCCTGCCACAAGAACAGCTTCTTCCCCTCAGCCCTCAGACTCATGAACACTAGCTAAATGACTCATAAAACAGCCAAACTATGCTCCTGCTATTGTTTACACATGTATATATTGTATATAAACTTATTCCGAATATGTTATTTTATTTTGATTTATTTTTGCTTATTCACATGTATTTATTTTTATTCTATTTTTACTTTACGTTATTCCATGTTTTTATCTGCACTGTTACATGAAAGCAATTTCCTAGTCTGTAAACCTGTTTACTGGCAATGGCAATAAAGTGATTCTGATTCTGATTCAGATAGGTCAAACGTACACATGTAGTGACATTTTAAATGTAATAAAATTGAGTTTTCATCACAGGACCTTCCCATGCTGAAGTGGCGAATTCTGATGCTTCGCCATGTTTGGAAAAATTTGTTTTAACTGGCACAAGCGTTGTCCAATCTGACCCAAAATTTGTATATTTGATGAGGCTTCCACTCGGAACAAGTGGATATGACAATCTTGGATGATGTCAATAGCTCCACCTTCTGTGAAAGGAAAATTATTTTGGTGACATTTTTTCCTGTATATACTCTGTGCATCATCAGATCAGCGTGACATTCACACTGGATATTCTTAAAACAGTCGTCATGCAACACAAAACATTTGTGTATGGACGTCTAACGGTGCCTGTCATTGCAGTGAAACAGGAAGTGGATGGTCTGCCGCACACGAATGGAGTAAAAAAAAAAAAAATCATTAAAAATCAGCCTTTTTTTCTCTGTGAGTTTAGATTCAATGACAAGATCCCTTTTTACGAAGGCAGATGTTTCATACGCTGCAACATAGGCTCTATTTAGAATTTCATCACTCTGTACCTGAAGGTTATCATACCTGTCATCTGCAGAATGACTCTGTAGTCATGGGGTGTATCAGTGATGGTTGTTTGATTGTGCTTTGCTCCTCAGGAGGGTTAGAGGAATGTCAGCTATTGTGAGGAAGTTTTTAATAAGTGCATTGGAGGGCATGGTTGTCATGGTGTTAGTATAGGACTGACTTAATTCAATAGAGGTGGATGTGATTTCACAGAAAAGTGAAGGAATGTGGTTGCATCTGAGGATAGTGGCCATCGGTGTGAGGGCCTGATCAACTCTGCTTGCAGCTTTAATTTTAAATTTTCAAACTGGAGTTTTTCTTTGCACAAAAGCAGTGTGGGCAGTGCTAAGGAAGAGGTGAGAGCAAGGTTATAGAGATCTCAGGGGAATGAAAGACAGATGATGCTGAGGCAAGGAAAAAGAATATACTTCAAGATGAAATTAGGAAAATGAGAGGAGAGGTGGTGGAGAAAATAGGAAATGGGGGAGATGCCACAAGCTGCTGAGAGGAGAGATAATTGCCACATGCAGAGCTTGAGAGGCTGTGTGTGTTCATTTATATGTATAAACCACTCCACTTCAGTACACTGCTATTATCTCAGTGAATAGGGTAACCTCCCTCTGCCTGCTTCCCGACTGTCTGTAAATCCAACAGTCACTACCCTAGAGGGATTAGATCCAAGCTGGAAGACAATGGGATGATACAGGACAGGAAGGAAGCATCTCCTTTGGTTCTACAATGTGGGTCGATATGACAACAGGAATCTGACATTTTTTTATGAAAATAGAGGGCATTGTTTACTTTGCGTTAAAAAAATATACAATTGCCTTAAAAATAGAAACGTATGAAAGCTATTTTCATCAAAAGCTGGGCAACCATCTACCCCTCACTAATTTGTCCCCAACGAGACTGAGAGCTTGATTACTGGAAAATTAGCACCAGTGACAGAAAGGGCTTTTTTTAAGTCCATTTACCAGTGTTGTCACATGAGGTGATTTTGGTAAAGTTTCTATATGTTCAGTTAGTTCTGCAAATGAAGATACCAGAAGCAATTAGTGGGATTTTTAAAAAGATTCAGAGGGCATCAAGATTATGAGAAAAATGTCTAAAATTGTGACATTCAAAGGGTATTTCAATATTATCCTTTTATCTTTTTAAGAAAAGCAGGAAGAACATGATGCCATCCACGTGTTGTCCTCTTTGTTTTGCCAGGGTGGGAGATGTGTGAATACTTTAGTGTATTGTTGTCAAATGAAATCATTTTTCTTGTAGCCATCAGCAACCACATACAAAGGTCTAGATAAAACAAAAAAAAAAAAACTAACAATAAACCAACAACTTAAAAAGGGTCAACTTAGTCATTGGTGATCATTATATAAAGTGTTAAACCTTTGGTTATTGAACACTTTTTGTGTAACTACCTTGATCAGGCACTTCCTGTATGTGTATGTGCCTGCAGGTGTGAATATGTTTGTTGCATGTACTCATTAACATTAGGGTCCTTTGACATGCAGTCAACCATTTAGTCATATGTCCATGAATCAAAACATGGAGTTAAACATTACTCACTCTGATGGCTCCCACACAAACACTCTGTCCTTCTCAGATCACAAGCACAAGAAAACAATCACAAGTTAAACTTTGACTCTGACAGGCTTTTATTTTCTCTTCAGCCTTTTTGACTTGATTATCCCTTGCAGTAGTGATTGATCAGAAAATCTGCTCTCAAAAGTAGCTGTGGTAAACATGAATACTTACTCTGCTACATTACTTCATTTACTTATTTCCAGTAAATACTGGTGTGATGATTTCCTACACTTTCCTACACATTTAGATTAGGACTGACTGGAGATACCTCTTACTATGATTAGCAGTGGTCCTGTAAAATGTATTAAGTCTTCAGTGTTCTCAGCATATTGTGACTGGCTGGTAAGATAATGTAAATAACGACATTAACTCTGTGCAACATATCACTGACATAAATAATCACCACAATCCATCAAAGCACTCATTCAGAAATGCAGGAATGATAATGAAATTAAGGAACATGTGGCTGCTTTTGCTCAAAATGAAATTTCACCTTTCTACTTCTGTCTCCATCATGTCTGCCACATGATATAGTTTGCTTTTGATCATGACCTGATATTTTCCCTATCCATAGTTTTATCCTCCTGTCATTCTGGTACAGGTTTGTTTTGATTTCATCTTTGATTCCTGATATTTCCATTCATGTAGACCTCTTGTTCGTAAATTTTGTCAGTGATACATTGACCTTTTCCAGAGTAGTCTTAACTTCTGTTGATCCTATAAATGTATTTTTTAAGAAAGTGATTCTGACAGCATGCACATTAGTTGTCTTCCACAGTCTTCTAGGCCATTATTGTTGTTGAGCTCACTTTGTTTCTTTTTACGAAGTAGAAATATGTATATTTATATGTGTGTGTGTGTATATATATATATATTTTTTTTTTTTTTCTTCTGAAAAACTTTTTTAGCTGAAAGTAATTTGCTTAAAATAGTCATAATTCCTGAATATCCATGCATCCATTTTCTAGACCCATTGAATCCATTTCTGGGTCACGGGGGTCTGCTGGAGCCTATCCCAGCCCGTCTCAGGCGAGAGGCAGGGGTACACCCTGACAGGTCGCCAGTAGGGCCACATACATAGACAAACAACCATGCACACACATACTCATACCTATGGGCAATTTTAGAGTTCCCAATTAACCTCACATACATGTTTTTGGACTGTGGGAAGAAACCGGAGTACCCGGAGAAAACCCACACAAGCACGAGGAGAACATGCAAACTCCACACAGAAAGACTTCTGGCTGGGAGTCGAACCAGGAACCTTCTTGCTGTAAGGCAACAGTGCTAACCACTAAGCCACCTAATTCCTGAATAGTGAATGCCATATTTTTTCAAAACTTCATAAGTTAAGGCTGAACGTCTACAATTTGTTTACATCTTTGTTTTTCATTCTGTGGTGATGGTGAATAAAGATAAAATCATAAAACGATTATGCAAATGGTTCTAGACCTAAGCAGTAGTGCTTTGTTTACTTCAATCATATCCCAGTCTGCATACTGGGGGAGCAGTGTAGGTTCTGTATTCTGCCTGCAAACATTTTACCACCTGGTGGGGCTGGGGCCTTGATCTAGCACCTACTCCACCCCACAGCTGCCTCTGGGCATAATATTCTCAAAAAAAAAAAACCCTTCAGGATAATAAAAAGAACTAAATCTAACTAACATTTTAGCTTTAAGACTGAAATTCTTATATGTTGTATATTGGTATGTATATATTTAGAAACCTTAACCTGAATCTTACAAACTGAATCACTTTTTTAAACACCTTTGATTAAGTGATTTAATTCAAAATTTAATTCCCTCACATGTCTTAATAATTCTAAACTCTTCAACAACTTCCTCTCTCAGAAAGCACATTACTTCTCTTACATTTACCACTGTTTACACTGAGTTTAACAAACAGTACAAGCCATTGTGAGGAAATCCCTTTGGTGCACTGTGAATAATCTGCTGATGTGGAACCTGAGCTCTGAAGCACCCTGCTACTCTACAACAGTGTAGAGTGGCAGTGATGCTAAGCAGCTTTACCATAGCCTGTGCCTCAGCTAACCATGTTGCTGTGCTTTTACAACAGAACATAGCAGAAGACACTAAGAGTATTATTTTCCTTGATACCTGAATAAATATTGTTCACCCTTATTTTGCCTAAATTCTTCTGAAATTTATTTTTCCAGGTGTGATTCTGCAAATGTTTGCCATTTGGAAAATGTTTGTCATCACTGTGTGCATTGATGAGTGTGGAGAATTGCAGGGGAATTACATGATGAGAAAACAGAGAACGTTTGAAACACGAGCCAGCTGCTTCTGAAATTGACTGAGACGATGGATCTCAGTGAAGCTCTGATGTTTCATTGATTTCATCTCTTAAATCCTGTTTTAGTTCCAAGGGGAAGGAGGAGAGGAAAGGAATGAGATTAAAGACAGAGTTTTAAAGCCTTGTATATTTCAGGCATGGATAGTGAAACTTAAACAAACAGCCGAGCCTTCGACATGTTGACATGCAGTTACCTGTGTTGTATTTTGCACTGGTGCATTGTGTTGTTTAGTGTTTCCTGTTCAAAAAAGAAGAGGAGGGAGGCAGAAAAAATTGGTGTAACTGCTAAAAAAGTGTATGAATCTCATCACAACATAGCCCACTGAAGGGACTGTACTGGTTTGACAGACAGAAGGGTGATGTGACACAAACTCAGCATAGTAGTATTAAGATTAGGTTAAAGCAGTTATGGGCTCTTTAAAATATTTTTGTTGTTTTATTTTGTGCCTTATCCATGTGTGAGCTTTCTTTAGATGGCTTTTAGTTGTACCATGCAATGCCATTATAGAATGTGTTCATATACATGCACATCTAGTGAGGTTGTGCCAGCTACTGATTGGTCTTGTCCTATATTGATTTGTCTTCACTGATCAACTGGTGTAAGTGTTTGTCAATCATCATGTCACTGCTGCTCTTTCCAAAACATTTGCTTTTACATCCACTTCTTGTCTTCCTTGTTATGTATGTGTGTTTTTCAAATACTACTCCTCTTTTTCCCTGATTGGGTGATCCTGTCTTTGCTTTACTCATAATGTGAACTCTTACTCCTCCTCTTGCATCATCCATCCATCCATTTTCTACACCCGCTGGTTCCTGCACAGGGTCATGGGAGTCTGCTGGAGCCTATCCAAGCTCATTAGAGGCGATAGGCAGGGGTACACCCTGGACAGGTCACCAGTCCATCGCAGCCTCTTGCATCTTCTACCTTGGTTTTACACTGATTTGCAGTTTTGGTTTGGTTTCAGGCCATATTTAAGATGTGTTAGACCGAAGAAGGTGGTCAATGCTGCTTGTTTCCTGGAGGTTCATGGTTAATGTGTGTTCTGTGATTTAGTTTTAAATTACTTCTTTTATTTTTTTGTACATATTGAAACATAAATAACTGGATAAATATAATACAGATACATGAGGTTAATGTGGCTGAGAGTCCGCTTGAGTTTGTGTATAATAGTTGGGTCTCTTCAAGAGCAACAATATGGTTTTTAATTGGCTTACACTTCTAGTTCAAGAGCATGAATATGAAAGTATGAAATGTTTTAAGTAAGGGTTTAATTATAGCAACATTAAAAGCTTGTAGTGTGGTTATACAGTTGTTTCTAAAGCTGCTCTACATTATTCACTAGTAACAGAATTGAGAAGGAAACAGTTTTATTTGTAACAAAACTCATCAATGGGTAACTATAGAGAGCTAAAGGGATGCATTGCACAACAAAGTTGAAGGCTGTTGACTTTCTTTTCACCAGTTTGCAAAACTAAGGCTTCTTCTGGTTGCCCATACTGTGTTCTGCCCTGGTTTCTTTGCTTTTGATTTAGTTTCTGGTTATTTGTATTTGACATGCTGCATTTTTGGACTTTCTGCCTATTGCAGGGTTTTTGGTTTGATTAAACCTGCTTGTTTTTAAAACTCCTGTCAGATTGTTTCCTGCATTTGGGTTCTACATTTCCTGATACGTGACAGATAATGACACACTAGTGAACACATCAGGGCCAATGTGGAGTTCAGGGTCTTGCCCAAGGCCAACATGAGTATATGTGGACTGTGTTTCAGGAATTGAACCACTGTCTTTCCCAATGTCCGATATTGCTCTTCCACCTAAGCCATAGTTGATCCAACCGAGATCTAATAAGTCAAGTATAAGTACAGTTTATGGTCTTTTTTCATTATGAAATTAGTCTTACTTTTTATGAGATGTTTTCCATCCATACATTTTCTATACCCATTGGTTCCTGTATAGGGCCACGGGGGTCTGCTGGAGCCGATCACAGCTCATTAAAGGCGATAGGCAGGGGTACACCAGGACAGGTCATCAGTTCATCGCAGTGAGATGTTTTTATTTATTTAGTTTTTATATTAATAAGATTATTTGCTTTTCTTGTCTTGATTTTTTAAATTCATTCAATCTGTGTGGATCCTGAGCAGGTGACAGCAGATGGAAAGTTCCAGAGAAGCATGTAAGACTCCAAGGAGTGCAGTGAAAGATCAAAGGCACAGTAAAAAATCTAATTGCAGTGAAACTTAAGAATCTGCCTTTCTGTCAGATATACAATTGAACTAAACATTGGAGCCAAAGAGATCAATTTGCATTACCATAATTAATTGGGTTTAGGGAAAAAAGGATCTTGCATTTCTGGTTTTGTATTCCTGTCTGTGAACGTATTTGGCTAAGTACAGCAAAAGCTGAAATTTGAGGTCTCAGATCTCCCTCTACCATCAGAGAGGGTTTCAGACAATTGCACATAATCAGATGATCATTTTCAGTTAAAGGCAGGCAAGTCAAGACAGTTTGGCAGGCAGAGACGAGAAGTGGCTGGAACCGTTTCTGACACATGTCTTTGCTCCTCATATCAGATCTGTTCAGAGAGATTGAAAACATGGTTTAACTATATTATAGTATTAATTCATACCTCATAATAATACTCAATAATTAATGAATTAATATCGCTTTGAGAATAAATTGAGTATTTTTTTTAACTGAATAAATCTATTTGCATGTAAAGGAATTTCATACCATCCAGAACATTGAGGAATGATAAAATTTAAATGCACAGTAAGTGCACAGTATTCCATCAAAAATGTTTTTAGATACAAATTATTTTTATACAATAACTCTTTGAAGAGACTGAAACCATGAATACTACAACAATTAATTTCCCAGCATGGATTGATAAAGTATTTTTGAATGAAACTGAGTATAATACTTATCTCATCCAGACTGAACCAAATGGTATAAACTATTCTAGAGTTCTATGTGGTGACCAATACAGACACATTCCATCAGGATTAAAGGAGGGAATAAAATAGTGCTGGCAAAGACTTGCATTACTGTTTATTTTAGAGTCAAGTGGTGTTGTGCATGCTCTCAGTAAAGTACACATTTACACAGTGTAGTGATGGATATGCAGTATATCACAGTATATATAAAATACATAATAGACATAACATATATGTTATGTCTATATGTGTGTGTGTGTGTGTGTGTGTGTGTGTGTGTGTGTGTGTGTGTGTGTAGACCAACTTCTGTTACAGGTACTTGACAACTTTGTTGCAAAGTGTCAGACTTTACTCACTGTCTTATACTAGCAAGAAAAAACAAGCAAATCATTTCAATTCATGTACAGAAAACAGTGATTAGTTTCACCCATTGTCACACCAGGATGGACTTCATTTTTAACACTTGGAGTCAAAAGAATTTTGGTAATGTGTCATCCGCTTTTTTATTTGCCGCCTGCAGTTGTTTTCTGACTCGGTCAGGATTTTACCTTTCTTCCCACACCTACAACCTATTAACATGGGCATATACAAAAAGTGTGTGTGTGTGTGTGTGTGTTGAGGAGTAACTAAAAGTTGACTTGATATGTTATGTTACACAATGCAGGTAATGAACAAGTTCATTAATGTCCTGCATCCAGTTTTGCCTCCAGCATGCATAGAAGGATATTGAGGTCATTTACAGGAAGGTTGGAAATGTGTGTCTAACCAGCAACAGGACTTGTGCATGTTCAAAGCTATAAGCTCTTCCCTTCGGCAATCCTCTAGGAATTCAATCAGCCAAAAACCTGCTTGTTTTCAGGAAATGTCTGTACTTTTGATTGTCTGTCTTTATTTTTTTTTCAGAAATATTTACAGGCCTTTGGAGTTACACAAAGCTATATGGAGATATCAGAAACTAGAATTAGATGGCAGAAAATGAGCACAATGGATTCAACTTTATATAATGAAAGCAGGTGCTGTGAATGTAGAGAGATGATGTCCATCATTCAGAGGAGAAAGTCAATAAAAAGGGGAAAAAATCCAATGGACTGTCATACTATTGTCTCCACATTACATTCTTTTATAAACATGTTGTGGTTTTCCGAATAGGATTTAAAGGAAACTGGGTTTCTGGGCAAACCACAAAGATAGACATGCAGTAATGAAAATATAATGGAGAGAAGAGAGACAGAGAGGACAGAAAGACAAGAGGAAGAGAGAGATGGATCAGCTGTTCTCTCAATGTGACAGCCTCATCGCTGTGTAAATGAGAAAGAAGCAGGATAAAAACAAGAGAGGAAATTGTTCTGTCTGGATCTTCAGCTGTAGTATCATTATCCTGAAAGGTCTTGTGCTGCTGTCTGTTGTCTCGGTTCTCTCTGGTCTCATCTGCTCTGCTATCCAGCCTACTAATAGAACAGTACACGCAAATCTCTCAGGTTAATAGAGTGAAGGACAGGAGAGAGAAGGAATAGTGGAGGAAAGATAACACCTCCTTCACTTGTTGTAACAGGTTGGATTCATTCTATGGATGAACTTAAGGCTGAAAAAGAACTACATATATTCTCCAATTCTCTTTATGCAAACAGTTTTTGTGATACATACTCTATATGTTATGGTTTTTTTAGTGTCTCAAATGACATATAGTTAGGAATGGCTTTTAACTGAAATACAAAGTAGACATAGCTCCTGCATTTTTAGTAATGTCAAAAATCTGCTAACAAAAGCAGACATCATCTGCTCTAAAATGTAAAAATTTATCTCCATCCTTCCATCAATCCATTAAGTTCTGCTTATCCAGGTTCATGTGACGGGGTGGCAGGCTAAGCAGAAAGGCCCTTACTTCCCTCTCAACAGTTACTTCATCCAGCTCTTCAGGGAGGATACAAGGTCATTCCCAGGCTGGCCCAGAAACACTACAATTATCAGTTGCAGGAAAAAGTAAACAACAAACTTTCCAGACATTGACTTTTGGCTCGATGGTTCAAGGTAGAGTATCTGACAAAGGTTTGGTTTGTCACTCTAGACTGAAATTCTTTAGGAGATTCTCATTGGTTGTGTGATTCTTTTTCTGGCACAACCAGCAAGTCAGTTTTAGTTAAATTCAGATTAGTTAAAGGCTATGATATTTAGTAGCATAAATTACAGATTGCAACTGAATTGATATTTCACATCTTGCTCTTTCAGTAATTTAGGGAAATCAATGGTATCTACAAAGAGTAATAATTAGGGAAAAATGGTCAAAGGACCGCAAATGCCAGAGGTTGACTTACCTTTTCTGGTCTGCTAACATGAAGGACAGTTGAGTAGAACCTGTGGTTCTGGATGTAAATTATTGAACAGACCATTTCTTACATTTTCTATGATTCATTGGTAATTGAAACATAATTGTGGATGCATTTCTACTAATACATTGTGCTAAACTTAAAATCTATTTTGAATTTGTATCAAGTGTTGTCCCACTTGCATTGTTTTTGGGTTGGTAAGAAATGTCAATTACTGGTTATATCGCCATATTTTGTACAGAAATTCATATCTGAGATACTTGATGCCCCAGCTTTCCTTTTTATAGTCACCTTAAGTTTAAAATAATTTTTGCCAACCTCAATGTGTTAAAATGCTGTGATTTTCCTTCAGACCTCATAAACATTCCACTGTTGGATTTTTGTTTAGCAGCACCTTAAGAATGTAGGTACACTGCTACTTGTTCATTATGGACCTCAAATCTGTTTAGCAAGGTCTTGATTTTCATTGACAGAAGGATGAGTTGCAGTTATGTGTTTCCACAAAGTCTGATCCTTCTACAAGTAATTTATTATACCCTGCATTGATGAAATTAAGTACTGTGTCCAAAAAATTGCTGTAGCTGAATAACTCATAATCAGAAATAATTATGGTGACATCCTCTAGGCACATCATTAAAAACATTAACAATCTCTTGTCTATTCTGGGTTTCTAATAGTATTGAAGTAGAGGCCTGTAACTTTGATGTAATTCTTAGCTACTTTGAATATATTTGTGTTTTCTGATTCTGTTTATCTGACAGGTAATGTCCTTACCAAACTTGCAGGAGGGGCAACTGGCTAATAAATCCCGTGTGGCTCAAAAAGGACACAGTTTAGGCATGATTAGTATGGACAGGAATAATATTTATACAAAATGTCCAACCTCTCTTTCTGAAAATTGGATGCACCTAATATGGTGTAATGTATGAAAAAATGCTTTATAAAGCATATTTCCCAAAGTGTCCATTGTTTTTGTCTGCTTCAAGTTCAGCTCAGAGGGGATTTTTCCTCCATCTTGATTTTTTTCAGTTTGAGTTTCTAGTCAGACATAAACACATAAACTGAATCTGAGGTGGCACTGCTGAGAAAAAAAAGAAAATCTACAGTATGACACAACTTTGATTACACAACCCTAATTACTTTGAATTCAGGAAATGTAAAAGGAAAATGTATAAATTCTAAACATATTTTACTTTACCAGGCAGAAAAACTATAAATACAAACATTTAAAAACAATATACCACATTATAATAATAGATATTGAAATCAGCAGAGACATTTTGGATATTACTGGACATTATACATACATTAACCACTCCAAAAACATTTACAATGTACTCTCAATATCTCTGAACTAGACTTTTAATAGAGCTTTACAAATATGATTGCACCATAAAACACAACTCCACACATAATGAGAAAAACTGCTGTTTTAAAAAAAAATCTAGGTCACATAACCAAACTTTTGAACCAGCTAAAATTACTGTAGTTTAATAAATAAGTGTATTCTTTATAATGGTTGGAACACAAAACTGTGGGTCAGTGAGCAAGCTTCATAATTGTCCAAAATTCCTGCCTTATCAAATTTATATATAGTGCCATATAGAAATCCCGTATATGCAATTTATATATATATATATATATATATATATATATATATATATATATATATATATATATATATATATATATATGTGT
>JAOWBL010003007.1:0-12837 GCA_028564865.1 Zenarchopterus dispar | reverse complement strand
TATATATATATATATATATATATATATATATATATATATATATATATATATATATATATATATATATATTTATATAGACACATATACATATAAACATATATATATAAATTTGTCCTCTGTTTTTAATCCATCACTAGTTACACTAGGACCAGTGGACTGCTGCAGCACCCGGGGAGCAGCTAGGGGTTAAGGGCCTTGCTTAGGGGCCCACAGTGGCTCACATCTATTAACCCAGGGGATTTAACCTGGGTTCTCCATGCTCAAACCCACCCCTGTAACCACTAGACTACCACTCCTCTGCTGCCATCCAGTACTAGCCGTAGTACTGGATGGCAACTGGGTCAGCCCAGCAGCCTTTTCACTAACAGACTTCTTTTAGTTATTATACTGGCAGTGACACTGGCAGGCTGTAGACCATTTACTGTTTAAAAACTGGAAAAACCCTCCTTTGTGTCACTCAGGTTTCTGAAGTTAGCTTCTTTTCCCTCATCACGAGGGTGCCTTGTAAATGGATAGCAGCTGACAGGAACACTCCTCTCACATCAGTCAGTTAGTCTTGGTGAATTCAGAAATGTCCTGTTGCATTTAGCTGATGCTAAGTTAGTACAAACTGTTGACTGTATGACAATGACTGAGGAACATGTGATAATGGCTAGTTGTAGCTGCCAATCAAAAGCATGCACCCCTAATTATACATAAATTTGTTTCTAAATATAACTTTCTCTGGTAAGAAAAAAGCCTTAGTGGTCAGTAGAGGAACTGCATGTCTAGCTCCAGGCCCTAGTGGTCAGTAGAGGAAGTGCAGGTCTGGATCCAGATTTTAGTGGTCTGTATAAGAACTGTAAGCTTCTTAGTTATGTGTTGGCTGGACTCTTAGAAACTAGAGAAAATGTTTTTTTTTTTTTTTTTTTAATCTGACTTTAGCTTTGGCTGTAAAGTTAATTACATTTTTATTGCATTTTGAACTCTGGCTCCCAAAGATTATTAAAGGAATGTAATTGAGAAGAATCAATTATTTGCTGCACAATGTCTTGTGAATCAAAGCCTCAAAGCCTCCTTTATTCAGCTTAAACTAAACCTTTGTGTTGAGTTAGGGAAAATGTTTAGAAACATGTCCAGGACCTTTTTCTTCAAACAGCCCTGACATCATTGTGCAACCGATCACAGAAAGTCATATCACATGTTTAAATCCATCCATCCATTTTCTATACCTGCTGAATCCATTTACTGGGTCACAGGGGTCTGCTGGATCCAGTCCCAGCCCATTTCAGGTGAGAGGCAGGGGTACACCCTGGACAGGTCCACATGTTTAAATATTCTCCTAAAAGATTGATGTCTAAAATCCAACCATAGATAACTCTAACAACTGCTCCATGACCACCTCCTTGCTGGGTTTCTGACAGGAAGCCAGGGTTTGTTGTGTACTTTCAGTAAATCTGGCCCAGAGTCATTTTCTTCTGAGTGGTTTCAAATAAGACAACTTACAGAAATGCAACAGCACCAAATCTTCAACCTCACCAGTGCATGTTAAGACTTATTCTTTCTGACAGGCCCTGGTTAAACAGAGTCTGCAGGTGGGAAATATGAGACCCCAGCTCAAAAAGACCACCAGACAACTGAAGATCTACCAGTCACTGAGTCCTCCAGTAATTAGAACTGGAGAACTAGGGGAAACTGCCGGTAGCTGGAGAACTGGGAAAGCCTTCCAATCATTAAAACTGGAGAATTGGGAGGAACCTCCAGTAGTTGGAGAACTGGGAAGACCTTTCCAGTCACTAGAACTTGAGAACTGCGAGGACCCTCAAGTACCTGGAGAACTAGATAAGGATAGGTAGGATCCTCCAGTAACTAGAGTAGCACCAGTGAGTAACCGTGGGAGTGAAGATAACAGAACCTGAGATAACAGATAATACATACATGATAGTGACACACACTCACACACACTCTCACAGCAACTAGAACCCACAGAAGCAAAATAATGAAGCAGAAGTGTGTAAACTGGAGTGGCAGTGTCCACTCAGGTGTTCATATGTCTCAGATCAGATCCAGTTTGTATCTGAACATCCACAGGTCAGCTTTCACAGTGGACCTGTCACATTTCCATTGATCCAGTCTCAATAAACTCAGCAATGACTTAACAGTCATTGGGGTGGGACTCAGTTGTTAGCCCCATTTCCATCCCACCCCTACACACTGGTGATGGATGCGAGGCAGGTGTTGGGGTTTTGCAGCTTTTCTGTCTGGGAGCCGGCAGGTTCAGAGACATTGCGGAAGGAGAAAGGAGGTCCGCCTTCAGAAGTGATCCCGCGGTGGCCTGGACTCAGAGCCAGGTTCTGACGTCTGGCACTCTCCATGATTGAAGATGTGTTCGATGCTAAACTCTCCCTGGTTCTGTTGAGAGAAACAGGCAAACATAAACAACACCAAAAAAGTTCAGGTGGACAGCACACCACATGATTGCAGAAAATATGACAATAATTTAAGGAAGATGTTGAACTCTTTCTAAGAAGCACCACCTCAGGTCTGCTTTACTATAGTAACTCACATGTAAGGATCTGATGAACATGAACAAAACTGAAAGAGGGGTATTTAGAAAAAAAAGACCCCATATTTCTCAAATACTAAAATAATGTGGGGTTATTACTTACAATATTCTGTGATTTTCTTCACACTTGTGCAGTGAGCACATATGCAACCCTTCAGTCTGGATGACAACACTCCGTTGTGAAAAAAATAGTCAATTTTTACGTTTAATGTAATAATTGTCCTAAGCAATTCTTAAAATAAATAAAATTCAGAGAAATAATGACTATGGTATTACTTTTACAGAAATAATGACTACACCTATACTACTTCCACAGAAATACAGACTACGCTGGTACTACCTCTACAGAAATACCAACATCACCAGTAATACTTCCACAGAAATACCAACTACGCCAATAACACTTTCACACAAATAAAGACTACACTGGAACTACTTCTAGAGAAATACACACTAGACTGGTACATTTTTCACAGAAATAACTTGCACACTGGTATTACCTCCACAGAAATAACAACTATGGCTATACTATTTTCACAGAAAATAAAGACTACATGAGTACTACTTCTACAGCAATACCGATTCCGCCAGTACTATCTCCAAAGGAAAACCAATTATGCCAGTAACACTTCCACGGAAATAACTAGTTCACTGGTAAAACATCCACAGAAATAATGACTACGCCGGTACTACTTCCACAAAAATAATGACTATGCTGACACTACTTCCACAGAAATACCAACACAGTACTACTTCCACAGAAATAATGACCATACTAGGACTATTTTACAGAAATAATGACTACAGGCTTACTATTTTCCAAAGAAATAATGAATGCACAAGTAGTACTTCCACAGAAATACTGACTACACTTGTACTACTTCCACAGAAATACCAACACAGCTGCTACTATTTCCACAGAAATATCTACTACACTGGTACTACCACTGAAATACCGACTACACTGGTACAACTTCCACAGAAACACTTATTACTTTATTTTTAGTACTTTAATACACACTGCATTATAAGGCTCTCAATATCAATGAACGGGTCTTTGTTCATACATAAGGCACACCAGGTTATAAGGTGCATGATAAAACATATATAAACCGAAACAAAATACTCAGGTAGGATTTTATTCAACTTATTAACAATGACTCAGAATATTGTTGAGTTGTAACAAATACAGAAAAATACACTCACATTTTAAATCATTCATCTTTTACAAATCCATCAAATTCCTCATCTTCAGTGTCTGAGTTTAACAGTTGGGCAATTTCGGCTTCAAGCATTGTGGGTTCCCTCTCGTCATTATCCGAGTCAGTCTCGTTGCTGTTACTTGGCTGTTCAGCAATGATTCTGGCTTTTGTGAAAGCTCAGATCACAGTTGAGACAGGTACCTTAGCCCAGGAATCCACGATCCATTGGCAGATAGTGGTGTAACCCGCCCAGCGCTCCCTGTCCTAAAGGTGTGTTCACCTTCTGTCATCCAATGCTCCCACTTGGCACACAATTTAACTCTGAAAGCCCTGTTGACACCAATATCCAGCGGTTGGAGTTCTTTGATTAATCCTCCAAGAATGATGGTAAGCTCTGAACTAGTTTGCTTCACTTGGTTTCTAACAATATTGGTGAAATGGGCATGCATGGAGTTGTAGATCAATGGTGATGTGTGGAAAAAGCCATCCGGTCTCTTGAAGTAAACTTCTCTCAGCCACTCTCATTTTCTCCTCATCCATCCAGCCCTTTGGGTTGGCCTTGACGATGATCCTGGCTGGAAACCTTTCTTTTGGCAAAGTCTTCCTCTTGAAAACGACCATGGATGGTAGTTTTTGGCCAATAGCCTGGCATCCGAGAACTACAGTGAATGATGACTTCTCATTCCCTGTGGTGAATATAGATATCGCACTGGTACCTGTTTTCTCAACAGTACAGTTCACAGGGATGTCAAAAGTGAGGGGGACCTCGTCCATGTTGGTGATGTGGTCTCACTGAATCTTTTACTCAGTGTTCTTCTTCTTGCAGTAGGTGGGGAAGTTGGCCAGCACTTCTTCGTAATCCTTTGGCAGTTGCTGCAAGGTGGTAGTTCTTGTGCAGATGGAGAGATGCCTTTTCATGAAATGGAGGCACCAAGAAGGACCTCCTCAAAAGTCATCGATCTTCATGTCGCATGCTATCACTGTTGCCTTGAGTTGAATGGAGAATGTAGAGACACTTCTACCTGCTGTTCTCTGTTCAATAACCCACTGTTCCATTTTGTCCTCTAACTGTGGCCATCTCGCTTTGTTCCCTCTGAAACTCTGTTTGGTCTTCTTTACTTGGCGCAGTTCATCTTCTTGCCTCCTCCACTTCTGTACCATTGATTAATTAATGCTGAGTTCTTTCGCAGCTGCCCTATGTTTCTGTTATTCCCATGTTCTACTGCGTGCCTTGAGTTTGAATTCCGCTTCATAAGCATGTCTCTTAACAGAAGCCATTTTTGGGCGTCCTTATACACACAAATGTACAGTAATATTATGCTGAAGCATAGTACATACTGGTATTACAAAAAGTGGTGGAGGTAAGTGTACTCCATACTGTTCTCTGATTGGTTTATCATTGCCAGCAATAGCGGACACCTGAAGTTAGTGTGACATTAGAACAATGTTGTATCCCTGCAATTGATTATAATTGGATTATGAAATGGATTTGAAAATTGGGTTTACATTAAAAACCTAAGGTTGGCTTGACGTCTAATTATAGTAAGGTAACATTGACTAGATACTGGATGATGGTTTCTTGCCAGCACTATGTAATTAGTTATCCAATTTTGTCTGATGTTGCAACCTATACCCAACCAAGGACCAACGTTAATACATCACTGTGTCAGCTGGGAATGCTCCCACAATCCACCAAGCGTGGCTTCGTGGCTTACCAAAGTTGCACTAAAACATTTTGACATTTTTTTGAGTGCAGTGGAACACACAGAATTGGTTTGAGGTCAGTAAGCACAACAAGGATTCATACATAAAGTGCATCAGATTATAAGGCACAGTGCCAATTTTTGAAGAAATTTAAAGATTTTAAGTGCGCCTTATAGTATGAAAAATATGGTACATTGGTACGACTTCCACAGATATAATGACTATGTCAGGACTAACTCTACAGAAATACCAACTATGCTGGTACTACTTCCACAGAAATACAGACTACGCCAGTACTTCTTTCACAGAAAAACTATTACACTGGTACTATTTTTACATAAATATAGACTAAGCCGATACTACTTTCACAGAAATAGCAACTACACTGGTATTACTTCTACAGACACATGCCAACTGCACTGGTACTACTTTTACAGATATACAGACAACGTCAGAACGACTTCAACAGAAATACTGATGACACCAGTACAGCTTCTACAGAAATACCAACAACGCTGGTAATGCTTCCACAGAAATAATGACTATAATGGGACTAGTTTTACAGAAAAAA
The DNA here is from genome assembly GCA_028564865.1 of Zenarchopterus dispar. Lineage (NCBI taxonomy): Eukaryota > Metazoa > Chordata > Actinopteri > Beloniformes > Zenarchopteridae > Zenarchopterus > Zenarchopterus dispar. The sequence continues at coordinate 6,815 of JAOWBL010003007.1, read as the reverse complement.
CAACAACATTGTTACTATTTCCACAGAAATAACGACTACACAAGTACTACTTCCACAGAAATAACTAGTACACTGTACTACTAGTACACTAGTACTACTTCCACAGAAATAACGACCACGTCGGTTCTATTTCCACTGAAATACCAAATACACCGGTACAACTTCCACAGAAATACTGGCTACATTGGTACTATGTCCACATATATAACACCTACATCAGTAATAATTCTACAGAAATACAAACTACACTGGTACTACTTCCACAGAAATAAAACTAGACCAGAAGTACTTCCGCAGAAATACCAACTACGCCAGTACTACTTTCACAGATATAACGATGGCACTGTTACTACTTCCACAGAAATTCGACACCATTGGTGCTACACCAGTAGTACTTTTAAAGAAATACAGATTACACAGGTACTATTTTCACAGACATACTGTCGTCACTGGAACTACCTCTACAGACATACAGACAATACCGGTACTACTTCTACAGAAATACCAACCATGACTACTTCTACAGAAATACTAACTATACTGGTACTACTTCTTCACAAATACCGGCTATGCCAGTACTACTTCCAAAGAAATACTGACGACACTGGCCCTACTTCTACAGGAAAAAATGATTACACCCACAATACTTTTACAGAATTAACGACTATGCTGGTACTGCTTCCATAGAAATAACAACCATGTCGGTACTACTTCCACAGAAATAACAACTACACTGGCACTACTTTCACAGAAATGCAGATGACACAAGTATTGCTTTTACAGGAAAAAATGACAATGCCATTATTATTTTTTACAGAAATAAAGACTATTCCCTCACTACATACTCAGATATAACAATGGCACTGGTTCTACTTCCACAGAAACAATGAAGACACCATTGCTATTTCTATACATATTCGACTACACTTGTATTACTTCTACAGAAATACTGAGTACACCAGTACTGCTTGTACAGAAATACAGACTATGCTGGCACTACTTTCACAGATATACCAACGGCATATGTACTACCGCTACAAAAAAACAGACAACACCGGTACTACTTCCACAGAAATACCGACTACGACGGTACTATTTCTACAGAAATAATGTCTACGCTAATACTACTTCTACAAAAATATTAACTACACTGGTACTACTTCTACAGAAATACTGACATCGCCAGTACTACTTCCACAGAAATACTGACGACAGTGGTACTACACTCACAGACATAAGGACGTCAATGGCAATACTTCTGCAGAAATACAGATTGTGCCACTACAATCTCCACAGAAATAAAGATGACAACGGTACTCCTTTTATAGGTAAAAATGATAATGCTCATATTATTTTTATAGAAATAACAATTATGCCCGTACTACTACCCAGATATAACGACGGCACCGGTATTACTTCCACAGAAATTCAACAACACTGGTACTACTTCTACAGAAATACAGACAATACCGGTACTACTTCCAAAGAAATAACAACCACGATGGTACTACTTCTACAGAAATACTAACTACACTGGTACTACGTCTACACAAATACTGACTATGCCAGTACGACTTTCACAGAAATACTGACAACACTGGTACTAATTCTACAAGAAAAAATTATGATGTACATATTACTCCTACAGAATTAATGACTATGCTGGTACTACTTCCACAGAAATAACAACTATGTCAGTACTCGTTCCACAGAATTAATGACTATTCCTGCACTACTTCTACAGAAATACTGACAACGGTGATACTACTTCCACAGACATAACAACCATGTCGGTACTACTTCCACAGAAATAACAACTACACTGGTACTACTTTCACTGAAATTCAGAAGACACTGGTATTAGTTTTACAGAAAAAAAGACAACGCCCATATTCTTTTTACAGAAATAATGACTATGCCCACACTACTTCCCCAGGTATAATGATGGCACTGGTACTACTTCCACAGGAACGACTACACCAGTACTATTTCCATACATATTTGACTGCACTGGTATTTCCTCGACTGAAATACTAACTACACCTGTACTTCTTGTAAAGAAATGCCATCTATGCTGGTACTACTTTCAGAGTGATACCAAGGTCATATGTACTACCTCTACAGAAAAACCGACTACAGTCAACTTAAGGAGTTAACTCTGGAGTTAAGTTAACCCCAGAGTCTATTTAATTATATAAGATCTGCAAACAGATGAGACATTCACATGTTCTTATTAAGAACAAAAAGCCAAGCTGCATGGTATCCTGAACTGGTTCTTTCATGTAATTCTAGACATTTAGTGGCTGATTCATTTATTTATTTAATTGTTAAAAAGATAGTTCAAACATTAGTTTTATTCTAGGCTTGTTTTATGTTTAACAATCGCCATTTCACCTTTGGAAACAGCAGCTGTGAATAATGAGCATTAGAGTGTACAATAACACGATGCAGCTATCTCAGTCCAACAGCTCATATCCAGTATGGAAGGTGGAACAGAAGGTTGCAGTAACATTCTGTTATTCCTTAGATTTTTCTGGATTTTTCCTGGATGTTAGAGCAGTGAAGAGAAACTGGGATTCTGTTTATAAAATATTGTTGTATCAGATGGTTTATGGATGTAAATACAAATACAGATACAAAATCCCTTTTTTTTGGCTTAATCACCGAGTATTTACAATGCTGGTATAAGAATCAGAACAAGTATGAATAGATGAGACCAAAGTGGCGCTGTTTGGTTTCACTGTCCAGAACCATGTTTGGAAAAAAGACAAACACAGCATTTCAGCAGAATCACCTCTTACCCACTGTCAACCACGGTGATAGAGGAATGACGGTCCAGGACCTAGTCAAAATCAAGGTTCTGGAATGACCTGGTCAAAGTCCAGACAAAAACCTGATTGAAATGCTATGGTGTGATCTTCAAGATGTGTGTAGAAGTAAATTTACAATAACCTCAATGAACTGAAGCAACCATAATTCCTTCACAACCCTAAGAAACACAGATTAAGTCTGACAGCAAACATGTACTTCCTCTTCCTGCTACTGAACGTGGATCTACAAGCTACTGGATCATGTGGGTCCTTTGTTTGTCATCATTTTTGGATTTTGTCTGAGTTTCTTTGCTAAATGATGCAATAGGTGAAGTGTTCATCTGAGGGTCTTTGTTGGTATTGCACATAGATGGTCATACCGTGGTGAGTTGAATCCACTGTCCACTGTGACAGAACTGGAGTCCATACTGTCAAATCTGGCAGAGTGGGCTGGCTGCTGGTTCTGGCTTGGTTCTGGAAGGTTCTCTTTAGCACCAGAGAGGGTGAGAGTCCTTTCAAACCTCCTCTGTAGATCCCTGGCCTTCTCCCTGTCCAACAACCACTGCATGGTCCCTGCTTCACCTCCTTCCATCGCCCCAGTCTTCCTCCCTCCAGCTTCCCCCCGGCATTTACTCCCACCCTCTTCAAGTTCGTCATCGTCAGAGACATTATAGTAGTCAAAGGAGGCATCAGGGGTGATGGATGGGGGCTCAGTCACCTGTGTGGGAGCAGATGGCATTACCACCAGGGGTTTAGGAGCATCCAGAGCATTGCAGGATGACGACAGAGTAGTTGAGGCAAGAGCTGTGGATTTTCTCAAAGAGCTACAGTCTGGTATTGTAGGGAGGCTGGAAGGTGGTTCCAGGAGGGTGTCTTTATTAAATAGGTTCTTATGCTTCTCCTGACCAGAGGAGGCACTGTTGGGAGGTCGTCCATTAGAGATGCAGGGGTCAGGGATGGAGAGAGGTATCGGAGGCAGGCTGCTACCTTTAGGTCCCCCCTTTGACAAATCTTCTTTATTTTCTGGGGGTTGGGATCCCAGTCTGTCAGCCTGCCGGTCAGTGCTGCTTGGGTTTAGTCCTTCATGGATATTCTTGCAGAGAGTTCCCATTGTGTTTGTTGGTGTAAGGGGAATCTTGGAGCTGCTGGAGCACTGGAAGTAATTATCAGCAGGGATGGAGGGTGGAACTGGCTTGGGTGAGTAAGCTGGTAAACTGTCCCTGCTCTTACTCTTCTCAAAGTTCCTGCCACTGTCCAACCCAACCGGATCCCGCAGTAGCTTTGCTGTGGTAGGTGTGGTTTGGGTGTAGTGGGAGGAGTTCTGATTGGCTCGCAGGGTGCCATCATCAGTGTAATAACGGCTCCGGTCAGCATAGTAATCAGGTAGCCCAATTAGGCCAGCACCAAGAGGTCCTTTAGAGTTGTCCATGGATCTGGAGCGCTCCTTGGCCTTACTGCTGCGTTCATTCCTGGACTTCCTTTCCTGGGTATGGGAGTGTGAGCGATGGACTTTGGAATGGTAGACTGATGGGACATGGCTCGGCTCAGGAAATGGGATTTCAGTGCGTCGCTTGGCGAGCTCTCCAGAAACGTCCCACTCTGGTGTGACAGGAAGGTGGGAGGAGTCCAGGATATTGGGGATGCTGTGAGTGAGGTGGAGCCTAGTCCTCTGCCGCTCCATGGTGAGGGCTTGTTCCCGTGGCGACCGAGCCAGGGAAGAGGAGTGACCTCTGTAGTCCCCATCACCAAGTTCCAGGTGGGAACCACCAACTGGTTCAAACCGTAATGGCCTCGTCTTGCTCTGGGAGCGATTCAGTTTGGTCTGAGAGTGCCTCCTGTGTCGACCCCCACTTCTTCTGCTCCTGGAGCTGTGATTGGCTGATGATGCTTTGCTCCTCTGAGCACGCTCCTCCTCAAGTCGTTTCATAACAGCTGTATGGCGGGCCAAGTTCTCCACTGTGAGGTCAGGGTTGATTCTGCGGATGATCTCCATCTCGATGTGGCGTGGCAGCTGGCTGGTCACTTCTTCATCCCGGAGTGGCCACTCCACAGGGGGAAACTGAGCAGAGAAGGTACTCAGCTGCTTGGCCTTGTCCTTCTTAAAACTCAGACGGAACAACTTCAGTCCAAACTTACGGCTTCCCATACAAATTCCTGCATGTTTCTCCAAGTCTCCAGTCCCCCCAGATGCTCCCCCACGGTGCTTAGTGAGTGTGTCCGTCTTGAATGGGAACCCAAGGGTGCTTCGAGTCTTTTCTGAGGCACCTCCTCCTTGCTGAGGGGGAGTTAGTGGAGAGTGTTGTGATGATGGGGCCTCCCTGTGGTCTTTTGGAGATCGACGCTGCAGGGTGGTGTGATGGCTTGGCAAGTCATCTCCACAGGAACCGCTGTTGTATAGACCATCCTCCCCTCCTCCTGAGTGGTTTTTACTGGACTTAGGATGTGTTCGATCCCGAAGAGCCCCAGACGTGGAAGGGGTGATGGTTCCAGACAGGGGGGAGGTGGACTGTGTTTGGAGATTCTGTTCTTGTTTCTGGTGTGGGTATCGGTCAGCTGATCGCTCATCCAGATGGTACCACTTTGAGCCAGTTCTGATCAAGCTTGGAGTGATGAAGTAGGTCTGAGGGGTCACGATGAAGTATCCATCAGGGGTTGGGTAGATCTTACGCTCATGAACCAGTATGCTCAGTGTGTGGTGCAGAGCCTCCTCTGTTGGTGTGGGAACACCTGAGGAAAAGAGAAAAATAGTCAAGATAAGGATATTTCACAAAGACAAAAGAGTTCTTTTTTTGGTTGGTTTAACTTAGACCAGAACCTGTTTTCTGTTGGACCATAACTGTCCAGGAGGACTAAACTGCAGTAGAGTCCTGAAGACCTGCTGCCTCACAGTTTCAGAAACCACATACTGCTGATGTTACAGTCATTGCTGGTTTAGTGCACATTAACTTAAAGGGCATAGAATCTGTTTAATGTTTTTCTTCTATCTGCAGATTCATTTTTAAAAAATGGCATAAAACAAGACAGCTTATAATCAAATGATGGAGAGCTGGAATTACAATTGCAACAGATGGAAGAAAAAAGAAAGTAAGAGAGATAAGGCAAACCAAAGAAACGTGATGTGATTATTAGAGGTTCTCTGTGATGGTCAAACCAGCAGCGACATTTGGAGCACAAGGTTGATACTGGGTTTTGCATTTTCATTTATTTAATTTATTTGTTTGTTTTGCCTGCATATATATTAATAGTTAATACCACATTTGGTTAAACCTTGCAAACTTTTTTAACTTTGTTAAACTACTGGCAATACCTCTTGCCAAACAGGCCAAGGACCTGATTACCTTTCATATACCCTAGCCATTTTGTAGTTTACAGTTCTGCCATTTGGACTGCATGGTGCCCCAGCAAAGTTCCAAAGGCTCATGGATCAGTTACTGAATGATTGTGAATATGCTTGTGCTTATCTGAATGATACTGTTATTTACATGGAGTTCACAATGGACTCATTAAACCTCAAGTTCACAAGGTTCATGCAACTGAATCCTGTCCTCTGTCACAGGCCAGATAGAACCTCAGGTCCTTTATGGGGATGCCAGGGTTTTATCAGCAGCTTATCCTTAATTTTTCAGCCACGGCTTCCATACTATCAGGTGTGATGTAATCAAGGCATACCAACCCGATCCAGTAAACAAGGGAGGCAGCATTTTGGGACATTCAGCAGTCTTTAAGTAAAAAACTCAGTTCTGTTTAGCCCTGATATGGAAAAACCTTTCATTTTGCAAACAGATACTTCAAAAAGGAGCTGTTCTTCTATAAGAAGCATCAGATAATCTGCATCCTGTGGCTTTTACAAGTCAGAAGTTGTTTTTCAATTCAATTCAATTCAATTTTATTTATATAGCGCCAATTCACAACAAAAGTCGCCTTGAGACGCTTCACACTGTAGGGTAAAGATAAAACAGTGTTACAAGGAAAATCCCAACAATCCAATGATCCCCTATGAGCAAG
>JAOWBL010003006.1:28712-49982 GCA_028564865.1 Zenarchopterus dispar | reverse complement strand
GCAAATGGTATCCACTTGTGGAATTTGGAATGTTAAGTACTTATACTGCAATGTGATGTGCCTATAAATAATAAAGAACATTTTAGGTTTATCGAAGCTTATTTTTTAAGATTAATCAAACATTTAATCAGAATTTAGTTTAAGACTTCTTTCAGTTATTGGTTTCAGGTTGTCAACAAAGCAACCACATACTAAATGGACAACAGTGGTCTCACCTGTTTACTACTCATTTTAGGTGTTTGCCTCAGGTTTATAAAATCAAGCACTCAGTCATACAGTCACCATTTGTAAAGGTTTGTGACACAAAACGGGCTGGTCTGAAAAGCTAAGTGACTTCAAGTGTGATGTTGTGACAGGATGGCACCTTTTCAATGAGGTGGTTTTGTGAAATGTTATTAATCTCAGATTCCCCTGGCATTAATTTAAGCACAAACAGTAAGCAATGGAAACGTTATGTGGACGAATGAATCATACTTCTCTGTTCGGTGATCAGTAAGTCTGAATTTGGTGGATGCAAGGATAATGTTTCCTGTTGGATTAGTCATGTTTGGTGGAGGAAGGATAATGGTGTGGGGCTTTTTTCCAGGATTTAAATTAGGCATTTTGTCTGAATGCTCCAAGATACCAAGATATTTTGGACATTGTTTTACTTCCAACTTTATGTCAACAGTTTGGAGAAGGCCTTTTTCTGTTCCGACATGGCTGTGCCCCAGTGCACAAAGGAAGGAGTTTAATGACTTGGTTAGATGAGTTCAGTGTGGAAAAACTTGACTAACCCACAGAGAGCCCTGACCTCAGCTCCACTGAGTACCTTATTTGGGATGAACTGGAGTGGAGACTGAAAGCTGGGTCTTCTGATCTAACAGCAGCGCCTGACCTCAAAAAATGCTCGAATGAATGAATTCATGAATGAATGAATGAATTCCCAGAGAAATGCTTCAAAAGCCCCAGAAAAGGCCCTCTAAGAAGAGTAGGAGCTGTTATCACTGCTAAAGGTAGATTGGCTCCACATAAAAGTAAGTGTGTGTAAATACCATGTTGTCACACATCATGTTGATGTAAAATTCATGCATTCACTTACTTTTGTCCCTATTGTGTACATCACCTAAGTCTAACTCAATTAAAATCACCTAGGTTAAAAAAAGCAAACAAATAAATAAAATGATTGATGTGCAGCAACAGCTGCTTCTCTGCTGGCTTATATTGTTCCCTCTTGGCCTTGTGTTAGCACACATATACCTGAAGCCTCCTGACCAGAAAACTGTCCAAACATCTCCTTTCATGGAATTCTGCTGACTTGCTGATGATCTAGTCATCAAGGGCTGATGGTTAGCAGCACCTGGATGGAATTTACCTGCTTAATTTCAATAAAAGCAGTAAGGGGGTATTTAGTATTACCCACATTATTATAATTACTTTTTCTTTTTTAGTGTTTGGCTTCAGTTTTGTTAAATAATGGTAATGCTGAAAAAGTTCATGTGCTATTGTTTATCTCAGGTTGCATTTTCCCATAGAATCAGATTGTTATTATGCTTTTACACACAGAGACAAACAACAACAACAACACAAGATTAAAAGAGGGGTACTAACTTTTGCAGAAAGCTGTTTAATTACTGAAAGTCTCACTCATGGAGACAACTCTTTCATTGCCATCGGGTGAATCTGAAGATCGTACAGAAGCTCATCTTTCAAACCAAGATTGTCCTGAAATCCTCCTCCTTTTCTTTGGTGACAGGCAGCTCAAGAGAGCAGGCAGAGCTCGAGGCGAAAGTGCAAATACAAGGCTATCTCTGTCTAAATAAAACACATCTCTCTTCCATTCATGCCTCAGACAGCGTGGGAACTAAAAAGGAAACCAAAGAAATGAAAAAGTAAAATGCTGCAGCCTGATTAACAGGCAGTTGCTGTGCTGCATAATATTCACAGGAATAGCTGAAACCAATTTCTCTTGCATACTAGTTTGTATTTATGGTGTCTGATTTTTCTGGAAGTGGTGGTTAGTGGCACAATAAAGTGGTTATGTGGGTGTTTTGTGCAAGGGTTCAGAGCAGCGTAGTCATACTTGAGTGATTACTCCTCTGTGGTGGCAGGTTCCAGCCTGGTCTTCAGCTCTCTGAGGGAAGGAAACGGAACCTCGAGGGCACCAAACTCAGGACAGAGTATTTTAAATCTGGGGCAGCTCCGCTCCCAGTGTCCAGTTTCCCCGTTCTCCTCATGTCAGCTTTAACTTCCTCTATAAATATAGCTCATGCAGCCATGAGAGACCCAAACTGGACTCTGCAAATGCCAAACGTAAAATCTTTAGCATGGTTTCAAACTCACCGAGGATTAAATCCAACTCTCCTCCTCAGACCTGCAGGGCTTTTTTTTATTAGCTGTTCTGGTGTTTTTTTTAATCCATATCAGTCAGTGTCACTTTAAAAATGTCTGGTACATTGATCCTTCTATTTATGATCAGTAATAGCTGTAGTAAAGTGATGGATTACATGCAGCTTTGATATATTAGCAGTAATAATGACCATGTGAGTTCAGGGGACGTAATTACGCTTGTTGTGCTGAACCCTTGCTGAGTTAGATGCAAGAACCACCTTCATCTGACGGCGTTTGTGAATTCCACTAAAAAAAGGCACTCATGTTTACATTTCAGCGTTGAAACGAGCATTCAGAAACACCAACTACAACAAGCATTATAAAGGCACTCTGGCGATATTTAGACGCTGCTTTTGAAGGAATACGCTGTTATCTGTTTCATGTGTGAACCATGATCTCCTACAGAAACCCAAAGCTCAGTAAAGAAGATTCAACTTTGGTGATTACATGGGTCGGTAGGGGATCTGTTTGTGGTACAGCAAACCAGTTCTTTAAAGGTTCCAAAGTAGAACAAGCTTTTGAACTGGTTCTGGCACCAGAACCAGTTTCAACCTGGTGAAAAAGGGCTGTGAAAGTTGTTGGTAATACCATGTGAGGTGTTGTTCTGAGCCCTTTCTGAACAATGACGTCATGAACATGCCGATCATTTTAAACTGTGAGTTGTTTACCCAACAAATTCTTCAGGTAAACAATTCACAATTTACAATGAGACAAATAACTAACAATTAGGTGGCATAGAAATGACTTCAATGACTCACATTAAAAATGCCCCATCTAAAGCTTTGACATCTGAAACTTCCCATCAATGAGTTAGAAATGAGAGCTGAGATGAGTGTAAGAGCCACAGAAGTCCAGTTCCCTTTACCTAGGACTGGTTAGTCAAACTGGAAGGGACCTGGACTTACCCCCGGGCAACCATGGCTTAGCCAGAGTAACCGGCTGTTCCTGCTGCTGCCAGAGATGTTGGCTGACAAGCTGAAGGTTTTCCAGACGGCTGTTCTCCAGCTGTGGCATGCACAGGGGTGAAGGTAGCTGCTTTTATCTGCTTAGCTGATGCTTACAAGCCAACACAGAGCTGGATTCAGTGGTCTGTTAAAACAATTAACAACACAGCAAGACATATTAATTACATATACATTTAATTGTTTGGTACCATGTCATGCAATCATCAGTTTGCAGAAGCCCAGCATGGACCGACTGACAGCACCGGTAGCCACGGCTAACTTTGATTGACATAAGGTGACCATTCCAGTTCATTCTGCTTAAATGACAACAAATGGGAAAAGCAGCTTTAAAACCACTCTTTAGAAGACTTATGAATGACTTTGCTGATCATCTGTCAAGTAATATTTAGTCTTTATGCCTTTGGCACGAACTTGTGATTGTACCACTTGTTCATTTTTTACATTTGTGATATTTATTTCACTTTCAGTTCTCTTCACTCTTGTTCTTCCACCTCCAGCAGCTCTAGGTGACTGAGTTCATACCTGTGCTTTTCACCACGCCCCTACTGACCCCTGGTTGGTCAGCGTCCCGGGACAGCCTCCTCTCATTGGCTGCCTTCTGTCAACATGCAGCTTGTGTCTCCAGTGTGTCAAGCTACTCACAAACAACCAGAAAGTACAGGAAGTGCACTAGTTTAATACAAAACCTATCCGTATATTTGTTATAACCGCAGCAGAAAATTCGATACGAAGGGAGAAAATGCTATGTAATTTTAAATATAATACTTTTATATCGATGGGAATCAATAAAAATATCTTTAATTCAGTAAATTGGGGTTTCTTCTTTTATTTCGAAAGTCTAGACCGGAATTAGAAGACCGGCTTCTCCGGTATGCGGACGGGGGTAAACGGAAGGAGCGCTGGGTGAGGTCAGTTGTTGTAGGCTGGAAAATAATGGAGAAAATCGGTAAAGTTGAATGAGTAAAGCCTGTAGGCTGGTGTGGTTGGGTGGGAATCTTTCATTCCGGTCTGACAGCATCTTTTTGTCGCGGCTCCGTGGTGTCATCGTGTCTCTGGTGGACGTTGACGCCTCATACAGTACACCTGTGTCCGGCTTCTTTGTCTCACTCATGACGCTGGCCCCGGTCTTCAACCAACACATTAAAGTCAACATTTCCGCTGTTACGGCTCCTGTCGGTGGCAGAGGCAGATAAAGAAAAAAGGACGGACTGATAACTCTCCGTCCAGAGATGCAGGATATCAGCCGTGGAGGCGTCCCGCTGGATGTTTGTACACCCGAGTAGTCAAGTCGTCTCGAAACGGAGAAATGGCGTCATCCAAAGCAAAAAGCGGCGAGAGCGGCTCCCTGAAGGACGGAAAAGGCAGTAGCCCGGCGGGAGAAGCGTCATCCAACAGCCGGACCTACTGCCTCGATGACCTGGAGACCATGGCCACAGTTGGTGAGTCTCTGGTCCTGAGTGGGCTGTCCACAGACACGGCACTAAATAGGTCCAACAACTGGTTGTCAGGGAAGAGAAGTCAAAAACGTGGACAAGTGGGACAGATTTCTAACTTATGTCAACGCAGAAACAAAGAACAGGAAAGCTGCTTGTGTCTAAAACTGTTTTTTTTGTTTTCTAACAGGATTTTAGGAGGTTGGTAATTTGAATGTATTTGGAGTTTTACTGGCTAGAAACTGAACACAGATATTAAGATCAGACCTTGTCAGTCTTTATTCTGATCGATGCCCAGTACTGATCCAGTACCAGTGATGAGTGGACCAGACTGAAGACATCAGGCTTGACTTACTCATCCTTTTGTAGGTATTTAATCAAATCATGGAAAAGCCTGTTGTTGTGACTTAGTTTGGTATAAAATGTGATCTCATGTTAAATTAATTAGGAATACACCAGTATCAATAACAATATTAGATATCGGCCCAATAATGTCAGAGTGGTTGGACTGGCTGTTTAATAAGAGGACAGATCCATAAGACCAAATCCTGATCTTCGTCTAAGTCACAATAATAGATGGAATTTCTCGTATGTGAATATAATACAATATTATGTTTGTTTTATAAAGGTTGAGAAGTAATACTGAGGTTAGGACTAATGCTTCAAAGTATTCTACACATCAATAGTATTTGATGAGTATTGGGTGTCAGCCAACATGGAAAGCCCAGGTATCAGTATTAGGGTGCATCTTTAGAATAACTTGAGAAGACCTGCCAGGTCCATGGTGGTCACCATACCTGTTCTTGACACTGTGAATGAGTCTGACGTGGGTCGGCTCCATTAACAATACCTAATCCAGCGGTGTAGATAATATTGCTTCCTTTACTTGCGTTTTCGCCAGCAACAGTTAAGGGTAAACCCGCTAGACAGGAACCTCTAACAGGTCCAACCATCACCTCAGCACCTTCAGACCGAGTGTCATTGTTACACTGAAGCTCCACACAAGAACCTTTGAACAAATACCACAGCCAGGAGGTTTCTCTGGGCCCATCTCAGAGCTTCTCCTACTAGAGGAACGTTTTTTGCCCTGTGGAGGTTCCTGATGCCACTTTTGTAGGGCTGTTCCTGGTTATGGAGATGCATCAACGATCCGGGCATGAATGATCACTCCTCCTTCTGTGTCTGTTTGCAGTAGTTTGCACATCGGTGATTGATTTGAACAGACTTATCATAAAACTGCTGACCAGACAGATTTTTATGAAGAGCCTTTTTTGAACCCTTATAAAGGTAAAATTAGAGATGTTCTGATACAATTTTCACCTTTTGAAAACTAATTCAGAGTATTGGTCTGATCCCTACCAGATGTGTGGCTGGAGGTCCAGTTGTTCCAGTTTTTCCATTTTGTAGAGTTTGCAGTTTCAGAGATGTATTTCAAACCAGCCAACCGTACTCTGACTCCAAAAGTTCGTTGAAGTTATACTTTCAGACGCAAAACCCATTTATTGATCAGTTTGCAGCTAAACAGGTGAGGGGAAACGTGACAATTCAAACAGACCTTTTAAAACATTACTACTACCACTTCTTTTTTTTTTTTTTTTTTAGATAACACCTTCTTTCCCCACCATCAAATTCCTTCATACCAACTTGTTGTGGAAGGCCTGAAAAGTAAAAACATTGAAAGAAAAATGGTGAAATATCTTGTATTCCTATTGTCAGTAGAGAAGTCAATGTGAGAATCCCTTTTTTTTTTACGTCCCAACTTTTACTGATGCGGGGTTGTATCTCATGGTGTCTGGTCCGATGGCTATCTCAGGACTAACAGGTCGTCCAGGCTCGTATCTCCTGCAGATGTCACGGCTTTATCAATGTCACCCAGTTCCTTCTGGTGCGTTTTATCTGTATAAACCTTGATGCTGGCTGAGGTTGTCCAGTAGTAATCCGTGTAATACTCCAGTAGATTTGTTGTCTGAAAACTTCCGTGGACTTCCAGCAGAGCTGATAACACCGTCACAGATGCTACACGGGGGGGTTCAGAAGGCGTTTGGGTGATTTGAAGGGTCAAACTGTATCTTTGGGTGATTTTGATACATCTATAAGTAATCACACCACAGTCAAAGGCCAACATAAAGAACATTAAATCTCCTGTCTTATACTGTACGTGAGCAGCTGTCCTTCTTCAGTCCTGGACGGCAGGAGGTCCGGTTTGTTCCAGATACTTCCAGCGTCAGGAGAGATACCAGTTATTCAGCGAGCAGTGGAGCTGATAGCTGTTATAAAGTCAAATTTGTGTTGTTTTTCTGATATCCAACTTTGATTCATGATAACAGTGAAAGAGACACAAAGTTGGCAAACTCAAATGAACATTTGCTCACCAGTTTTGTGTCTACACGTCTTTGTTCTGTTGATATTTTTTGAATTCTGTCTGTTCTCCACTTTAAAGAAGAAGAATATAAGAAAAAAACTACATAAATGTTCACGTATCCTCAGAAACGTTGTTTCACATCACAAAGTGAATTTACCAAAGTCTGACTCTTTTTGTGAGAGTTAGATACAGAAATATAAAAGCCAGGATCAGAGATGATCAGGTTTACAACCATGATCAACTTGATTACTAAGATCTGGCTTTCTCCTGCAGACGGAGCACGCTCGCATAAAAGGAGCCCCGGACTGAGTACTAATCCCATACTAGCATTCTTTTATTATTATTATAACTTTTTAATTAAGTAGATAAAGCAGTTCATTTTCAAAATGAACATCCACTAAAATTATCCCTGAATTAAATTTAAAGTGCAGTCATAAATTTGTAAAATAAAAAGTGTTAATGTTTTGACATTTGAAGACACTGGGGCTCCAGATGTTTGTTATAAAAGTTGGTTATCTGCACTTCTTTACCTAATCCGTCTTTGTTTGGAGAATAGACTTCCATATAGGCCTGCAGCAAACGACTATTCTGATAGCTGAATAGTCACTGACTATTGAAACACTTTGTCGAATAATCTGCTTATGAATCTAATCATTATTAAATGGCTCTTATTTAGCGTTTACATTTTGCATGAAGTTGTTTAAATGATGTCCATGTGCAACTCTCAGCAGAGATAGGAATGAAGGAGATGCCTCACTCTGATTTTTCTTTTTTTAACCAGTAGTAGTTGACAATTAAATTCTGTTGGTGGCTATTTTTATTTTATATTTGCTTCCAGAGATGTATTTCCAACATGATGTTGTATCACACTGTGAAATTCAACATTTTCAAAGACTGACAAGGGCTCTTCATGGAGAACGAGGAATTTTTAAGTTGTGTCCATCGTGTTTCCGGTTTCCTGTCGGGAATTTGTCTCATTCCTGTAAACAAACTCTGGAGTTTGTTTCAGTACATCAGTCTTTTCCTTTAACTTTATAAACATGCTTTTTTTTTGTTCACGTTGTGACTCATTAAACTCTTAATAATGTTGCTCGTGTTATTTGTAAAAACACTTGTACCATCTGGACACTGCATTTTCTTTATGATAATTACCTGATGGTGTAAGCAAGTAAATACTTGACAGTACTGGTACTGTTATTTTCATCAATCTCTTCAAGTATTTTTACCCCGATACTATGAGAACAGATGCCATCAACTTCCTTTTTTACATCTCTTGACAGCAGTTAGTGGACTTTCATGAACTTAGAACAAACTGGTCGCGGCTGGACGCTGATGTCATCTGGTCAAATTTAAACCCGGATGTTCACAGAGCCAACAACTTCCCAGAAACCTGAATATTCAGGTGCTTACTATAAACGCATATGCCGATCCAAGTCAAAACGGTTCATGTTCACGTTGTTTGGTTGCTAACACATTTGCACTGCTTGCCATCTGATGATTATCTAGGCTTGTTTCAACTCTAGGGTGTTTCTTTGTTACCATGGTGATCCTACAGGTTCAAAGACAGCAACCCTCTTGTTACCTGAAATCCTGACTTCAGACTTGACGAACCTCATGAAACTGCTCATCTTTCTCTGTAACGTATCCCCCAGCAGGATGTACGTTGTTTCCGTTTTTTTCTTGGGCTCATGAAATAACCAGCTGCTAAAATCAAAACGCAATAATTGCTAAAAGCCTCCAGGTGACAATTATCTTGATTAATTGGCCTGTCTGTCTTCTGAGGTGACGGGTCCCGATAAGACCCGCTGTTAACAAGTGTCCTGCGTCATCTGCAGGGATTTTGGACTTTTTCTCTCTTTGAACACTGTTTACGGATATTGTCATGTGTTGCCTTTTGTCGTCTTGTTTCTTAAGATTACTCTTACTTGAACCTGCTCCAAACAAGAGTCTTGCCTGTCTAAACAAGTACAAAGTGCATAGTTCCTGGATCTCTCACAACCCGACGGTGATTCAGAGAGACAAACTACGTAACACAGCTGCCGTTGTTTCTGTCCCTTTTTCACACGTAGACCACGTCACGGTAGACATGAAAGCGTCAAACGCTTCAACTTATTTTGCTTTTAGTTTCTGGCCTCAAGTCTAAATAAAATTCTCGGAAGAGTTGACAGAAGATTTGAATTAAAGCTCCAGTTGATTGCTTTTATGACAACGTTAAATATATGTCACGGTCTTTAACGTTTAGCCTGAAGTGTAACTGAGCAAAAAATGAAATACTCTTTCATGACCAGTCACTGAATTATGCCGAGGTTTCTTTTACACTTCAGAAATGTGTGACAAATAATAATTTATGTGTTTTATTTCAACTTTTATACCTTTACAAAAAAAAGTTGTTTCTTTCATGACTACCTGTAGTCGTAAATATGCCGGTGTAGACTTTATCATCCAGATCACGGTCACTCTTAAAGGCTGAACACAAGGCTGCTGGACTTTGTTTTCTCTTGTTCTTGAAGATGTTTCATCCTCCATCCTGAAGGCTGCCTCAGGCCCTCAAGAGTAGTTCTGAGTAGTTGATTGGTTTTCAGAACAATAATCACAAATCTCCTGATAACTGAGCAGTAAAGATGCCATAAGAAACAGCATCTCACAAAGAACAGTTCAGATAACCAACTGGTCTTGAAATGATGGAGAGAACAGTGGATTTATCCACGCTAGGTTCATCTTCTAACGCTGTTTTGAAGTGTTTCTATTCAATAATATCACATCTGACCACATGGGGGCAGCACACCACAAGAAAATCGTAAGACAGCAAAGTGCACTTCTAGTGGCACAAAGAGGTATTGCAAGGAGTGCTGTAACGTGGTATACGAGTCAAACGTTGTGAGGTGAACCGATCATATTCCACGATAGAAATCCTGCCATGTGGAGAATTCATCAACAAAAGTCAGCAAAATTTTCTTCAAGTGAATTTGAATCTGATCTTTTTTTATGAAGAAAGGTCCTTTGTCCTGCTTTAAGTGGTGATGTGACAGATGGTAAATAAGGAGCTTTGTATCATTTTGAGCCTCTTGTATCACTAGAGATATTTATTTTTCATAGTTAGCGTTTGTTGTAATTGAAAATCTTACAGTGCATCTCTGTAGAAGACATCACCTCAGTAGCATCCGTTAAACTACAGACCCGGGCCTCATGGCTGTTGGGGAGCGTTCACGCTGGGCTCGTGGGAGAAAGCGCCGAGCTTCCGATCCCTGCATAAAAATCCAATTTGCCAAGCCGTTTTTGTCTGAGAGGGATTTTCTCCCTAAAACAATGCAGCTAAAGCTCTTTATCTGGCTGCTGTTGCTTAATTGTCATTAAAATCTCAAGATAACTCTTTGGCGCCATTAGATTTATTTGCTGCTGTCTGGTGAGCGTGACCTGCTGAACACCGCTGGGGGACGACACCTGCTGCAGACGTGTCAGGCAGAATCACCAGCAGCATCCCTCACACACACACACACACATGGTTGTGTTAATCTGGTACTCAAGATCACACACTGAAGGAATAAACGCTCACTCGCTACAAATGCTTTTATTTTCTCAGCTGATTCAGAGTTTTTTGTTTGTTTTTTTTAAGGTGTAAATGGTCAATTCCAACATTCCGTCTACGAACTAAAATCAGTCAAATGCAAATCAGCTCAGTAAGTTCTGTTTGGTTGAAAACTTGACTAAAAGCAATAACCATGATAACTTTTACTTTTACAGGGTCCTTGTAAAGAAAAGATATTTGGTCCTCAGCGTATTTGTTCAAACTTTAGCAGAATTACATCAAATTACCCGTTTTAAATATTGTTCTTTTCACTGCTCGTTTTTAGAGTATAAAAGTGCATCAAAGAACAGGAGAAACTTTTTATCCCCCAAACCTTGAGCTGACAAATGTGTGCCTTGCAGATGAAAACACCTCGGTCTGTGCTTGAAGGCTTCAACAATCCTCCAGTCGATGAAATTTGACCGTCTGTGGCAGAAATGTGAGGAATGTCAGAAACATCAGTTGAGTTGTCTCTTAAAGTTTAAACTTCTACAACAGACAATATTGGCCATGGAGCCTTTAAGTCTCATGCCTTTATTTTTAACTTTGAAACAATTTGACAAAACATTCAAAAGAATAGAAATTTTAAAAAGCCTTTTATTGTCATCATAGAATGAAATTTGAGAGCTGTTCTTTTGAGTGTCAGATTAAAGTAAAAGGTCAAGTTTTTCACTTTTACCTTCCACCCAGAAAAAGCTCTCAAAGTTCATTGTACAATGAAAATAAAAGGCTCTTTATTCTATTCAGCAGACTTCACCTAAACTGTAAAAGCAGTGCTGTTTATTTTCTCTAAATTTGTGGGCAGTCGTCATACATGTGGAGAAAATTTTTAGGTATCATTCCGTTAAAAAAAATAAACCTACTTTAGTAAAATGAAACAAGAACAGTTAATAATCATCATTTAGTGTGGACTAATAAAAATCAGACTAAGGGAAAAGAATTTTGAAAGTCATTTGATTTGATACGAACATGAAATCGTAGGACTTTTAACTCTAAAGGTTGAGTAAAAACTTCAATTTGCCAACTGTAGCGCCCCCTCCTGTCTGATTGGTTTAAAGTCCAGTTGTGTTTCGTTGAAGTAATTACTCCGTAGGTTCACTTTCCTCCAGAACATTAAATGTTTAACAGCTGTGTTCAATAAGGACACACTCATTTCTAATAGTTTGTTTATTATCAGCTTAAATGTCTGTTATTGAGACTTAAATCAACCTGAGTTTTAGCCAGATGGACTACTTTCTGTTAGGTATATTTATTTTGCTGTTTGCTCGGTTTGTAGAGGAACAGAAATGCGCATCCTGATGGCACATCTTTGGTTCAGGAATCTGAATCTTTTGTGGTGCTCGGCCCAGAAACGGTACATATAAGGTGAGTGTGTGATGACCCGGTTTCTACAGGGGTTAATATCTCTTACAGCACCTTATTCTCCGAAGTCAAGCGGCCATTACTGGGCTCAGTCTGGCTGTCGCTTCCTTTTGTTTCTGCGTGGTTTCTGATAACAGGCCCGGCTCAGGAAATGCCCCAGAAGCAGCCGTGTGATTTATAACATCGGCGAGCGTGGAAAGGGGAAGCGCTCCTCTTGTTTTGCTGCTCTGTGCTCAAACACAATGTTGGCCTTGTGCAGCGGTGATGCTCCGTGAGGTGAAACGGTACGCCGGTGCTGAAGCAGTTGGTTTATGGACAAGCTGCTCCTGGTTTTTACTTGTTCTGAGTTGTTCTCATACAGGATTTGAACTTCTGATTTCATCCTCACATTAATGACTGCTGGAACCTGGCTTCAAGAGTGAGCAATAAAGTTTCATTTATTGCTTAAAAACTAACACTGTAGATATATGACCGGGACGTAGTACTGCAGCTGCTTTGTTGCTGTGGCAACAGCAATACACCACAGACAAGGGTTGATTGTGGCTAAAGGAGACAAACATGACAGGCAGCATGTTTGTGTGACTCAGAGTGGGTGTTATTTCTCAGACTGTCATCAGCTGTTGATTGTGTTCCTCCTTGCTGATGAGCACCACATGAATGAAATGCTTCGTCTTGTCTTTAAGAAACAAGAGAGTGAAGATCGTTAGAAAGCTGCACAAATTTCAGTCATTCTGCCTCAGGAGGGCACTTTTCCCATGCTCAACCCGCCTCATCCTGCTGGATTTAAACCCATTACTGCCCCCTCTGACCCGAGTCCTCTGGCGGTCTGATTGCCGCGGCTGAAAAGTCGGCTTTCTGTTGTCTGCGCCGTACCACTGAGAAATGGATCGTTATTTCTTATTACCAGAACTCCAGCACAATTACACAGCAGGCCACATTTAGCGCAAGCCAAAGCAGGAGAAGGAGTGGAGGGTAAAATTATATAGTTTTGTTTTGTTTTACAACCCCTCATCAGAAGAAGCTGAGACATTATGGAAAAAAAAAAGTGATTTTTACATTTATATTGGTTTTTTTTTTCCTCATAGACAATATGAATCCAAAACATCCAATATTTTTTTCTTTATAAACTTTATTTCATTTGTTAATATACACCGATTTCTACTTTTCAGTCCTGACACAATGTTATAAAACAGTTGGGATGAAGCAATGTAGTGCTTAGATGGAATTAAATAGAAAAAAGCTGTAATTTTACATAGAAGATGTGGATATGTGAATCTACTGATGAATTTGTTGGAAAAAATTAATCAGTATCCTTGAAAGACGGGTCATTTTCAAGACTACACAGTGGATTAACATATGCTGATTTTGCTCAAATGTGGTACATAATTCCTGGCATAGCCTGCACAGTTTTGGAGCGTCGTAAAAAAAGATGAGCGTCATTAAAGAGTCGCGGCGACATCATTTGTTGTAGCTCCAAACTGGCAGTCCTACTTTCTACAGAAGGTCATACAACTTAAGATCACCTGAAAGAACTCTTTAATAGTGTTCGAAAATTGCACGAGTTCATTTACAAACTACACAATAGAAAAAAGAATATGTAGTGATATTGATGGAGTCATAATATGCAGTATTGCAAAAAAAAAAAACCCTTAACAATCTGCAGTGTGCAGTATTTTCCTTTTTTTTTTTAGTGTACAACTGACCAGTCTGCCTCACTGTGTCTATCTCATAATACAGTCACATGACCAGCTCATGAACCTGTTCCAGACATGATGTCAACATCTCTGGGCCATCACACAGTGGAAACATATATTGTGGTGTTCTTTTTTCATTGTGGTCTTCTTATTTCAGGTTTTCTTAATCGGGGTTGCCACACAGGATAATTCACTCTATGTCTTAAATTGTGTTATTAAATGGGGATGGAGGAGAGTGGTCCAGGACATGTATGAGGTCAGCATGATGGGCGGAGGTGTGTAGTAGGACTAACAAAGGGGTTTCAGGTAGAGGTGGGACTGCATCAGTGATTGGTCCTGAGCCCTATCTGAAATGCAAAAATGAATATACAGTATATATGAAAAAAACTGAAATATCTTCAGTTAACATTGTCCTTAAAGAAATAAAAGTCAAAATAAATATTTGAATCATGGTTTTTGTCAGTGATGATGAGAAATGATCAATGCAGAATATCAATCATGTTTAACAAATAATTATTTAAATAGTCTTGTTCCAAT
Source organism: Zenarchopterus dispar (assembly GCA_028564865.1). Classification (NCBI taxonomy): domain Eukaryota; kingdom Metazoa; phylum Chordata; class Actinopteri; order Beloniformes; family Zenarchopteridae; genus Zenarchopterus; species Zenarchopterus dispar. Next base: position 35,694 of record JAOWBL010003006.1, on the reverse strand, counting down.
AATTGTCGTCTCCTCTTCCCCGTGTCCCTCTTGTCCCCCTTCTTAGGGACAGGGACTTTCGGCCGAGTCTTCCTGGTCAAGGACAAGAAGAGCAAAGCCTTCTTCGCCCTGAAGCAGATGAAGATCTCGGACGTGATCCGACTGAAGCAGGAGCAGCACGTCCACAATGAGAAGGAGGTGCTGACAGAGGTCATCCACCCTTTCCTCATCCGGCTGTGAGTCTCACTCGCAAGCACACAGCCTTTTGTGAAATGTGTTGCATCATTTACCAGAGAAAAAAAAAAGAACAGACACATTTGGTTTGTTTTCTTGGCACTGTTTCAAATAACACTGAGCTTAAGTGATTTGTCAAAAATGAAACAGCTGAGAGAGAAGTGTGAGAAAGATTCAGTCATCTATGTAGCCAGCACTTGTGGAAGATGATGGATCATCCTCCATCTTCATCAGTTACTCACTTGTTAGCTTTCTTCTGATTTCATCTGAGTGTAACTGTACACTCCTCCAACCCCAGATGGAGATTTCTAACAGCACCTCTCAACTGAACTAAGTGCACCATCACCTTTTCTCCCACAGCTTCTGGACTCACCACGATGAGCGTTTCCTCTACATGCTGATGGACTACGTGCCGGGCGGCGAGCTCTTCAGCTACCTACGCAGTCGCGGGCGATTCAGCAACTCTACGGGCCTCTTCTATACCTCTGAGATCGTGTGTGCCATCGAGTACCTCCATTCCAAAGAAATCGTGTACCGAGACCTGAAGCCTGAGAACATCCTGCTGGACAGTGAAGGACACATCCGCCTGACTGACTTCGGCTTCGCCAAGAAGCTCTCTGACAGGTGATGGATATGGCAGAGTATCAATTCTCTAAGCCTCGACTATTTTTGCACTAAAGCAGAAAATTCCAGACTTTTTTTTTTTAAACCCATCTAATTATAATTTCTAGTATGTTTAGAGTTTCCTTGCACTGCGTCTGAAAGCCTGTAACAATTTCTGAAAAAGTAGACCAAGAGTCACAGCAAGCAGTTTTGACTCAAGTCTTTTCTGATTGGTTGAATTCCTGGAGGCTTGCTAATTAGCAGAAGTAATACTTCATGGGCCTACACAAACTCATGTTTTCATCATATCGATTTATTATCCTCATTGTTTTGAACATTTTATGTAAATAATCCCAGCGCCTCAAATTCTTCTGTATATGTATATACCGGTATTTATTTTTGGGTGTAAATGTGGGAAGTGTGATAAAATGACGACTGAGTCGGAAAATGTGGCAGTCAAGAAATATAATAGCTCATGCCGCTTTTTCCAAACTACCACTAAATCTATAGTTGCAAACAGTTGAAGCATTCTTGGCGTGACTGTTTTAGGTCACATCTAATATGATAATTCATCATAATTAGTTGGTGGACCACTAACAATCTTGATAAGATGAGTTGGGCTTTAAGAAGTCTGAACCACACCCAGGAGCTTGAATATATATAAAACTGAACGTTAGCACCAAAACATAAAACTGAATTCTGGACTTAGCTGGTAACCAGTGAAGCTACATTAAAACTGGAGTCATGCAAGTTCTCTTACTGGTCCAAATGAACTTGCTCCAGCTTTTGTACAATCTGACTCTGCATGGAGGTCGTTGTAGTGTAGGAGATGGAGCAGTTGTGGTTTGAGTCCTGTTCTTGCAGTCTATATGTTGAAGTATGAAGACACTGACCTCCATGCCACCTCTGATGCATTCACTGGTGTGTGATTGTGTGTATGATAGGAAAAAAGCACTGCATAGACTGAATTTAAAAAAAAAAAAATCTTTGTAGATCTCCAGCAGGAGAGTGCTGTATGAATGTGTGTGTTGATGATGAATGACTGTGGCTTGAAAAGCACTTTCAGTGATCAACAAGACGAGAAAATCACTCTACAAATACTAACCACCGAAAGACTTTTTTCTGAAGACCAGCAGAAAGGGCATTACAGTAATCTAAACTAGAGAAAATATAATAACCATCCCCAGTTCACACTGAAGCTCTCTTAATCTCCAGAAGTTCCTCAAGTGGAAAAAGCTGCTTGAGGCCAAAAGTTTTGTTGGTTGAACAAACATTGATTAGTTAAATAAAACACCTAAATTACTCAGGCTTAACTGGACAGATGAGCTTAAAGGGCCAGTTTGATGCTCGATTTGTAGAATCTCTGTCCTGAACCAGATTCAGACATTCGGTCTTATCAAAAAATTAATGTACCTTATCTCAGTTTTGCTGAAAATAGTTATTGGTCAACAATTTATTTTCTGTCTGTCAAGTAACTAATCAAATCCTATACATTTTGAAACTTCTAAGTCTTTAAAGGAGCAGTACAACTGAATATCATCAGCAAAAAAGTGATTTGATTTAATGCTGAAACAGTGGGAGAATATAAACAGATGAGGGCCTTAAACAGAACCCTGAGTGACACCACACGACCAACCAGCAGCCTCTGACATCAACTGATTTATGCAAACTAAAACTCCTTGCAGAGAGGGAGGATAGGATAAAATACAGTTTCCATCACAGCTGACACAGAGCGATATTGTGTTGGACACCCAAGGCCAGATGAAGATGGCTTCAGCTCTAAAATCCAAATGTTGGTTAGTGCAGTGGTAAACTCAGCCGGCTACAGAAATGTTGCTTGACACTGACGGCAGCAGTTTGTAACAGCTGTTCACCTGCACCTCCACATCACCTGTGAATGATGTTTCCTGCTTTCTTATCTCACTCATCTCCTAGCTCAGTGAGATTGTTTGCATTTTGGCTTTAGTCATCCGTTCATGCAGACAGTAGCTCACTCAAACACTAAAGGCATGTCGATGTCTGTCAGTTTGAAGTTCTTTTACTATCTTTGTTGTGGTTTTGGGTAAGAGTTGATGAGGAGTTTGTTTTCACTTGCTTGTCTGCTGATGACAGGTGATTTAATGAATCAGGCTGTGATTTAGGATACATTCTACGTTCAGAACAGAATTTCAGGTCATCCCATCTATCAGTTTTCATACTTCTACTTGGACTTTTTTTCTTTTGTTTTTTTTTTGTTTTTTTTTTTGTGGACAGTACGGGCCCAAGATATTTCATATTTTTCTTATCAGCTTCATGTTATTTTTGAATATACATCAATACACAATACAGGTTTCCAAGCCCAGAGACATCCAGGCTAACAAATGACTTCTGTTTTTTGGACAGTTGGGTTTTAGGAGACATTTTGTGGATGTGACCCTGTACTGTAGAGTTTAACCAAATTTTCCACAGTAATACTCGTCCTTGTGGTTCTATCAGCTGTTGATCAATGCAGGTTCTTGAGGAACCGGAGATCACAGGTGTCCAACTTAGGCTTGTGTCCTTCCCATTTACACTTTGTAACCTGTTGAAATAACTTTTATTTTTTTCTTTCACCTTCCTACCAGGGCTAAATTGCCTTGTACCACCCAGTAACGGGTAACCCAGCTAGTGATCAAGTCAACCGGGAAGGGTCCTGAAATGGTCTGACGGATGGCTCAGTCCATCGGAAGATCCTGCTGCTTCAAGAGGAAGACGTTAATGAGTTGGAAGTAGTCCAGTGTCCTCCAGTTAGTGCTGGCTAGGGCCTTCAGCTGGGGTGAAGACGGATCTTCAGGCAGGACCGACCAAAACCAGTCTCTTAGACCGTTTAACAGCAACTCAGAAGTCATGTACACTGAAGTTTTAACACCAAGTACATAGATGGCCCGTCTACAAAAACCTTGCCACTATTATGCATAAATTTGTGATTTTACCTCATGAGGTACATAAAAAAAAACCACCCTGTGTCCACCTGTCATGGATGTTTAACCTATCTATGGTGACCAAAACTATTTTGTGGATCAGGCTGTAAATATGTTTGTTTCTGTTGCAAAATTGTAAAATTTAAAATGGAAGGGTTCATGGAGATTGACTTACTTTTTGCGCCTCTAGTGGTCAAACAAACAACTGCAACTATCTTCATGTTTCAGTGGGACGTAGCCCCTTGAGTGCCATGGTGATGGGCACGTAGCAGCACGGTAGCCACCACCTCATCACCAGCTGGGACTAAACTGTCCTGCCAGAAGACAAGCCTCTGCTTTTATTCAGGGCTGCAGCCCTGCTGAAATCTGGTCGCGCCTCAAACCCTTTCTGTGTGAGGTTTGACAGCTGGAATGGATTAGATTTCTCCTCCAGCTCTGAGTTAAGATGTTCCATTTGCATATTCTATCACTTCAACTCTGCAAAGACAGAGAAAGCGGTGATTAGCTGAGGAGAGATGGGGAGGATGTGTGGGGGGGCAGAAGCTGAGATGGAGGAACTCCTGTAAACACCAGAGGTCCTATCTCTACCAGGTTCAGACCCTGGAGTTTCTTCTGCTGTGCTTTGGCTCACTGTGTTGCTAATATGAACAAATGCTTGATCAGAGTGAGCTGTAATCTCATGGCGTGGTTCTCTTTTTAAATAGTTAATGAAGTCATTGAAGCAGCGTGGGCCAGTGTTCAGTCCTTGGAAAGCTCACGTCTTTCTGTGCAAAAACAGAGCAAACCACTGAAGGACGAGTCATTTATTGAGTTGGAGACAGAATGAGCGAGGCCTCATCAGGAGTGAAGAGATGCACAGTAGGATAGATTTAATATCTGCAGTGCAGTGTCTATGCTGCAGCAGTCACCCACAGCTGCTCCGACCCGCTGACATGTAAACATAATGGAGTCAGATTACATTTGGTGCCAGACCGGGAGAGCAAAGCAGATGGAGAGTAGATACCTCTGTGACGTTCAAGTGACCCACTTCTGTAAATGGAGGGCAGCACACAACGGCCTGGCAGAGGAAGACAACTGCCTTGGTGCCACCAGCTCTCCGTCTCACTGCAGGCCGATTTCCATCACAGCTCGGCAGCGCCGCCGTTACCACAGTGACCCCTGCTGGCAGCCACGGAGTCCTGCAGGAGCTGCATCAACACGTGTCTCCTCTCCATCACAGCCACGCCTCCGCCCATCCTGTATCCTCGCTTCATTCCCCGTGACATCGGCAGCCTCCTCATCCTTCACCGGGACCAACCTTATTTCCATACAAATTACTGTCACCATGGCAACTGGCCAGAACAGGTCATTACCCAGGTGATACTGGTGACAGACAATGAAGGGATGGCGGTGGGCCAAGTGCTCTTCATCAGACGAAAAGCAACAACACAAAGAGCTCTGTGCTTGTTTACTCCACGTGCACGTGTCAGGCAGGGGGATGCAGAGCCCCGAGCGAATCATCTGCTTCAGATCTCCTGTTATTGTTGATTGTTCACACTTCCCATCCCTCACGTCTGGTTCAGAAGTCGTGCTTCGCCTCTCGTCGTCATCATCTTTCATGCTCGGAGCCCACAGATCACTCCTCATCCACACAGAGGTCCTCCATCCTCAGAGGACTGCAGATGACAGAGCCGCTCAGATCATTTTACCCAGGGGTGTTGTGTTTCCCGTGCAGCTCCAGTCTCTGTTTACACACTTACCACCTTGCAAATGTTACACAACAATGACTGACAGTGTATGCTTTTCCGTAGACGAGAGCAGACTGCTCAGCAGTACACATAAATGTGGGTTGCTTCTGCACCTCTAAAACTCTTGTTGGACCGATGGAAGAGGATGAACCTTAATGTGTGAACTCTTTACAGGTGTAAGTTCACTTCCCACCGTGCAGAAGGTCTGCATTAGGTTATTGAGTTTGAAAAAGGATGGAAATTTTTAGGTAAATACCTAGAAGCATGCCAGAAACTTGAACATCACAGATCTAATATACACTGTTTACCCCAGTAGTGAGGTAGATACTACTAACTTGATGTAGTCGTTGGAGGTAAACCAGATTTTCAGTATTCCTGGTGTTGTGTGATAGATTCTAGGAGTGATCCGTGAAAGTCATTGAAGGTTGCACGGAGCAGCAATTCAACAGAGTTTGCATGAAATCTGATTGTTTTAACCAGGATTGAGCTGAAAAATGCGTATCCAATTACATTTAAGTTCCTTGTTATAGACCAACACGGACCATGGACATTTTTTCAATTTTGATTAGTACATTAATTTCGCAACCCATAATTATTATAAAGGTTGTTTCACTGCTGAAATAACACCTGACATATCAGCAGGGAACCCTTCTAGTCTCGGCCTGCAGGTTACCGGGTGATAAATATCAGCAGAGATTGACTCGCTTTTGGAGCCCCTAGTGGCCAGTCCAAGAAGTGCAACTTTTCTTATTTCTGCGTTGGCTTCAACTCTGAAGTTGGAACGACAGTAGCGCTTGGACTACATGAAACATGAAGGTTTTTCAAAGCAGTACAGGCACGGAGGTTCAGTTGCTTTGATGACATTGTCCAGAATTTGTTTGTTGTTTGAAATTGAAACTATCGTCTTAAGCTTGAAAGAAAAGGACAAATGAGAACTTGTATCACTTGTGTGCAGTTACTACAGTTATTACGTAGTTATTACAGGCTCACAGCTCCAAGAGTGCAAGCTGAACTCTCAGGTTAACATGCTGTGTTATTTTATTGTTTTAGCTGTGAAATACTAATAAAGAGGAATGAAGATGGCTGAAAATCTGGGTGTTCAGTGACAGAAGTGCAAAGCTCCTCTCAGTGTTTACTTGCTTAGTGCTTGCCTGATATTTCTTATATCTTATTTTTTAAGTTACAGGGGAGTTGTAAACAGACCTTGAGAGAACAACTTTTAACAAGAGCGATGGAACTGCTTAAATGAACCCTAGACCTGTAAGTAAACACTGTTTTGTTGTTGTGTATCCTCTCAGGACCTGGACTCTGTGTGGAACTCCTGAATACTTGGCTCCTGAAGTGATCCAGAGCAAAGGCCACGGCCGTGCGGTGGACTGGTGGGCTCTGGGCATCCTCGTCTTCGAAATGCTGGCCGGGTAAGTGTGTGTTTAGACTCTCATCCGACAGCAGGGGGCAGCGTTGTTCCCCAGAGCAGCTGAGGCACAGCAGGCTGAAAGG
>JAOWBL010003006.1:0-12919 GCA_028564865.1 Zenarchopterus dispar | reverse complement strand
AATCACACTTCAGTATTTTTACGCTTCAACAGCAAGACTGTCATTAAAATGGCTTCAGAACTATAAAATGAGCTGGACAAACCTGTGTTTGAGTGACTGAAGTCCAGTTTTCAGAGCTCTGGTCAGTTTTGGTTAAATCCATAAATGAGTAAATCAACAAACACTCCCAGCTTATGCGTAAAAACTGACCACAGCACATTTACACGCTGTAAATCTGTTTATTTCACCTGTAAATGTGAACATTTTGACGTCGAGGTCATTTTTGAGCCAGCTCCTAGTGGTCAGTAGAGGAACTGCAACTTTGATGTTCTACAGCATCTTTAGAAAGCTGGATGTTGCTCCTTGATTAAGAAGTGAGGGAAGATGGCGCTGACAGCAGATGTATGAAGCTGTTAGAGGAAACAAGTTTAGAAGATTCTAAGAAAAAAAAATCCCTAATCCTTTCTGTTTGCTTTTGACAGTTGGACAAAACAAGGCTTCAAGAAAATAAGGAGGTCACAGCTGGTAAGCGCTTACATGAGTAAGAAGATGCATCATTAGTGAATAAGTTCCTGAGAATGGTCCTGGCTGCAGAGCGAAGCTCCAGGTGGTCAATGGGAAACGATGAGTCACAGTTCCGTTTCTGCAGCAGGACCGTGCACTTCTCCTCTCGGACGTTCGGGGACGCCAGCATGCACCTTTATCTGCTGCTCTCGTGAAGCTCGCCCTTCATGCCAGAAGCAGCTTAGTTCAGGACGGAGGCCATATCGGTGGGTTTTAATCTCTCCGTCTGTAGGAGTGCTGCTGATGTCCTGCAGAGTTATGATGTTTACATGGAAGACTGACTCATGTTGTGGGGCTGCTCACAGCCAGCTTGTGGACTCTTTAAAGTGGTGGAGTGGACGTGGAGGCTGATGGTTTCCAAAAGACCCACGATGACAGGAAATACTGACAATCACCAAGCAGGAATGCATGTCCCATCAATCACCTGTGATGTATCAAACGCAGCAGAAAACCTCCTTTTCAGATGACGACGGGAGGATTTGGAAAATAGGAGAAAAAAGGCACTCAGTGATTCTTATCTTCGCTTTGGCTTTTACTTCTTTGCGGACAGATGAAACCCATATGTTTGGCTACTTTGTCGTTTCTAACAGCAGAAGATCCCGCTTGCAGCTGACTGTACTTCAGCAGCGCGTTAACCTCTGACCTGATGAGGCTCCACCTGGTCAAACGACAGGGCACGCTTCTGTCCACGCCCAACCACATCCCTCTAATAAGAGCTGTGGTCCCGCTGCCGGCTGTCATCTGGGAGTCCTGTCATCAGTGGAGGTGGAGAATGCACCACACCCCAGCAGGACGCCTAGGGGACGCCTGAACACACGAAGAGGAGCACCCACCTGGACTTCTGCTCACCTCCATGTCTGTCCAGCAGATGGACAGACAACATCACGTACTACATGAAGTACAATCTCAACTTCTTTCATGATGAACATGTTACTATTGTTGTTTTTTTCTTCTTAAATTGAAACGTAAGTGATTACAGAAGGGACCAAGCAACTGGACATGTGGAGATGTTCCAGGTTGATTCAGGATGTGAGTGTGGGGAAGATGCTTTCATCTGTTTAAATTAGAAGGGACTAGTTGTTGGAACAAAGTGTACTTCGCTTTGATTTGAAAGGCAGTAAACTGGAGAACCTGCGTGGTCTGGGGGCACTGTGGAGAAACCACCCTGACAGAAGACTAATGTTCTCTCCATGAAAGTCCTTGAAGTGGAGACACAGAGACACCTGCAGACTGAAAAACAGAAATGATCTTTTGCTTTTCAGTCAACAAACATTCAAACTAGATCAGGAAAACCTCTGCAGAACTTCTAATACTTCAAAACCGACTCTTCAGAAACTATCACAGAAGGACTTGCCCGGTTGTCTTCAGACCTCCCTCAGCTTGCAGAGTCCAGTTGTTGAATGAGAGTCAACAACTGTTCTGGATGAAGTGTTATAAATATAAAGAAATAAAGACTAGTAACTGGAAGGCTTTAAGGGAAGCCTCTTCCATGCCACTCACACACCAAAGATCACACCACTGGTGAGGTAAGAACCTCACCAGTGGTGTGATCTTTAAGACTGAGATGGTCTGAATCAAGTTTTAATCTGTAATAAAACCTTCTGATCAAACAAGTGGTGCTAATTGTGAAAAGGGTCTGAATAATTACTGAAGATTCAGTACATGTGAGGTCCTGGCCTGGCCACACATTCACTTCACAAAAACCCCCTCTCCTGAAATTTCCTCTCTCTGGTACCTCACATGCTTCATTTCTCTGGTCGGTTGGATCAGTCCAGTGGTGTCCAGGAGCAGTTTCTTCTGTATCTGCCAGTACTTCCTCCTGGAAATCAAATCCAGAGGAACCAGATTAGTTCTTGTGTCAGAGAGCAGAAGTACAGGAATCGAACCCACAGCCTCAACCACCGTTTCCTGCTGGTGGACGTTTGTCAGATAGGAGTTTTTTTTGTTTGGGAGTACCATCACTTTGGACATGTGAATCATGGGCATGATCTCCTGGTAAGCATGACTCAGGATCATCTGACATGAAGAAAAGCGCAGAGAGCTTCTTAGAAACTTGGTGGTTTTTTGTTTGTTTTTTTTTGCCAGACTCTAAAAAGGTTAGCGTGCACCTCCATTAGACCCTGCTGTTCATGTGACTCTGGAAGATGTCTAACCTCCCATCCATCAGCAGCTCCACAGCTGGATGTGATTGAGCCTCTCTGGTCCGTCTCCAGAGGATGTGGGGACAGAGTAGACAGCATCAGTAGGAGCGCAGTAATCCAGGCTTCCCTCACATTCCTCCCTCAGCTTTGAGCAACGCCTGACATTTCGCTCCCACTTCTTTTAACCCTACAATTATCTCATTTCTTTGATGGATTTTCACATTAAGGTTTCCGTCCTTCCCACGGAGGGCTTGATTGGACATTAGACCTCAGTGTTTTGGTGGCGTCCTGGTGTTTGGTGGACGTTCTGATGTAGAGAGACGTCATCTTGGCACTGGTGGAAGGAAACATTAAACGCAGGCTTTAAGACGAGAGAGGAGGTGGAGATTCATCATCTCGCTGCTCGCCAGGAACTCATCCAGGCTCTGCTTCCTGGTTCATTCAGCCAAGTACAAGTCAGTGATTCATTTTGGTTCCTGACAGTTCCTGTGTCCTCAGCACAAACTCTCATGTCTGAATCCATGTTTGATTGTCCACAGATGGCCCTACTTCGTCTGAACGACATCCATAAAGAATATCTACGACTCTGCCGCAGAGTGTTTGGGTTCTGCTTTACAGAAGAACAAAGAGTGACGTTCATGCTCCTGCCAATCCCTCATTTATCTCTACATGAATCATGAATAACTCATTTAAAGTGTCCAGACTCATTACTAATGTGTTGTTATGGAAATCTGGCTACCCCACACTCTGCAGTCTGTTGTTGCAATGCAACGTCTGTCATCGCCCTCTAATTACTATTCTTCATGCGTGTGCATTATATGATACTTTGTGAGTTTTCCATGCCATCTACTATTATTTCAGAACCAGGTGACCCACCCCCAGGCCCCAGCCCTCCACCACCCCAACAAAGTGACAGAGTTGTCTGATGTTGACGTTTTGGAGCAGATTAGACACAGAAAAAGGGTTTTTTTGTTTTTTTTTTCCAGTTTGGGGCAGTTGGGTGGTGTTGTGGTTAGCGTTGATGCCTCGCAGCCAGAGTTCCCAGCCGGGTTCCTCCTGGCATGATCTTGCAGGGCTTTTCTCCAAATAGCTCCCCAACACTCCATCAGCCCAGGTGTCAGGTTGATTGACATTCTATTTTTCTGGATGGGACCCTCTTAACCGTTAGGGGGCCCTCAAACCACAAAGTGTACCCTGGCAAGAACACCCTAAGTCCAAGACTTAGTCTTGTTCTTCTGGATTTAACTTTGATTCACAAGAAGCTGCATCTGAACTTCATTAGATACAAATTACAATTTAATTAGAGAAACAAAATGTGATATTGGCAGAGAGGCAACCAGGCTTGTGTCAGCAAAAGACACCCAAAATGACTGCAGTGGAGTGGAAACCCTGGAGACTGGCTGTTGTTGGTTTTATAGTAAAAATGTGTTGATTCAAGTTTTTCTTCACAGTTCTGCAGCCAGCCATTTTATGTTCACCAGGATGCTTCTTCAAATGAGGTAAACCTTAGATGAGTGACAATGCATACGATAAATTATCATTCTATTGTTTATTTAGGAAAAACCAAGAAGTATCCAGAACCAGTGCATGAGGAAGTTTACAGTACATCCCGTGATTGTAGGGCATCAGCAGAATAACTTGAAGTAATCGTTCTTGGTATGCTGTTATCAGTCTCACACATAGTTGAGGAGGACTTTTGGCCCACTCTTCTTTACAGTTCATGGATCTTTGTAGACATTTGTTTAAGGACAGCTCTGTTAAGGTCTTGAATGGTGCTGAGTTTGGGATTTTGATGATTAACACCTTCAGTCTTGTTTTCTTCAGTCAATCTGTTGTAGATTTCGTTTTTATCATAATCCCAGTCAGGGCAAAAATATGACATTATTTAACATTGGAGATAATGCTGGAGTTCATAGGGTCTGTGGTTAAGTCCAGGAGACTGCAACTGTAACAGGACTGACCTCCTTCTCAAACCTTTAACCCAGTGAGTCTGTATTTACAGTAAAAGACCTGGTAGGATCCACTGAATAAGAAAACGCCCACTTTATACAACATGGGTTGGGAGTGTACCACTTTTGCTGTTTGCAACTACCAAGAAGACGTAAGAAGAAAAATAATGAATAAAAACAAACTAGAATGATGAGGTCGCCACTGATGAAGATACAATAGTTGTTATTGTTAGTGATGGATCAGAAGACATGACACTTTGATACTTCGTGCAAGTTTCTAATACGGTTCTTACATTCTCAGTCTCAAAAATCAATACAGTGTTTCATGACGTTGTCAGCTTTGCTCTGTTCTGTCATTCTCCTGCTGCATGAGCCAGTTCTAGCAAAGCTTTAACTTGCTCTTCTAGAATACTCTGGTATACAGAGGAGGTCATGCTCCATGCGACAATGGTGTCCAGGTCCTGTGCAGAACAGCCCAGGTTACAACCCCTCCACCACCATGCCTGACAGTTGACAGCATGCTGGTACTTTTCTGCTTGAAATAGTCTGAGAGTGCTGAAGTTATGCAGCTTATTCATTTGTTACTAATCAAACTTCACTAACATAAAGCTGAACGAGGTAACTGAGGACTTCCACTGAACCGCGAGTTATTTTCTTGTCTTTGGGGGACCACGTAGCTTCCACTGAGCTCCTCAAAGTCAGCTCAGTGTGGACATAACTCATCATGTCATCACGAGAGGAGCGTGGTAACGTGAACAGGCTGCTGTCATCACGTGAAACGTCGGTGAGAGTCTGGCGTTCACCAGCGATGCGTTCTTTGTTAGAAAAGCCATTTCTCTTTTTGAGGTTACGACAGGCCAAAGGGAGCTGGAGGGAAATTATGGTTTTGATCCAAGTCCGGTGCTCATTGTATGACTGTATGTTGTGATTTTGATCATGTCACCTTTGATGTATGGAGCGGTTTAACTGGCCAGCAGCTGCAAGCAGTTAAATATGATGTCGTTCAGCCTCTGCAGAGGTCAAGCTGATTTTACTTCACAGCTGTTCACGCTGGACGACGTCCCTCTTCTGTCTTCTCCTCTACTGTGGGATCTCGTTTGGCAGTCGTCGTGTTTTTGTTGCTAAGTTGATCTCCCCCAAAGACTTCAGTCTTTTGCTAATGAGGTCGTGGTCAGAAACCCAGATGTTCAGAAATGAACCACAATGCTGTGTTGAGGCAGCGCTCCTCTATTCCTGCACCCGTCCATTAAGTTCAGAATAAGCTTTTTTTTCTTCCATTATTTTAAACACCTCTCCACTGACTGGCAACCAATCAATCTAATTGTTTTTGTCCAACACCAGTGTTTTACGATTATTTGGGCCAGATAAGACCAAACAAACAAAAAATACTATAAGACTGGAGGTGATAGGTATCAGATGTGTCTACACATTTGGTGATGTACAAATAAACTGGTAACATGCTACCCCAGTAGTTTGGCCCAGATTTGTCTTCGACTGCCAGCATTGACTCAAGGTAAGCGTGGTGGCATAAAGTCAACCACAGACCCACCAGACATGGACCAGTTCTTTATTTTCTTTCTCATGTCAAAACTAGTTTAGTTCCACATCTGGCGAATACAACAAATGCTAGAACTCAAATTTGGTCCAGTTTACACATTTTGGGACATGTCAAGCCCACGTAGTACTCGCTGGTGTCATAACTGAGCCATAAATGGTCCAGAACAGGCCCAAATGTGTCCACTACCTGAGAAGATCATAACATCACATAAAGATCCTCCCAGTACTCTTTTCTGATTCTTCTGGGAACCCTTCAAGATCAGTCGTATTAGTTCAGTCTTTTGATTTTAATAAAACGTGCCTTAACATGGAATTCCGCCTTAACAGGGCATACTAGATTCTACCTCAAAATAAATAAAATTATAATTATGCATATTATCAATATCACGGTAAACAATGATTGGATTCTATCTGTGAAAATATTCCTATTTTTGGAAACTTTGAGAAAATCTTGACATTTTTGGAATATTTTTGCATGACTCTTTGGATTGATAAATGAACTTTGGAAATCCAGTCTAGAGGATCTTATCATTTAAAGTACCTAGGCTGAACTTCCTGTTGTGTAAAAGAGAGATTTTAGAGACGTTTTAGAAGAGAATTGTTCAGCTGTTCACACACATGTTGTTTTGTTTAATATCTGTGTCACTAAATATTTTATTTCCTTTCAAATAAAACTGTCAGGTCTTGTTTAGTGTCAAACATCTCAGGAACTCTTAGACTTATTTTAATGTGTGAAACTTTTATGAAATCCTCAAAGCCAATAAAATCACACATTCCTTCACAAATCAACATCACATGAGAGCTCATCCAGTCACAATAAAGCAAAAACCGGACGTTAGCTCAAGAAGGTAAATCTGTGAAAGTCAAAGGGACTTTGATTTGTCACAGACGTGAGAATGGATCAGAGTTCTCTGCTTGAATCTGACTGATGACATCAAAGGAAAGACCAAACTCAGCGCCAGCAAACAAAAAAAAAAAATCAAGTTTTTGTTATTGTTATTATTTTGCTCTTTTTCCGCTCAGTAAACTTTTGTCGCAGACTGGTGATCTTTACATCATAATAATCTCTAAAGTCTTAGCTTCAAACTGATTACAAGCTTGTTTATGAGGCATATATCAGCTGATCTTTGTTCTGATGTTCTGCAGCAGGTTGTGTTTTCTTCTCATGATGTGCCACGTATGGCCACTGTCCACTACACACAACAAATCCCTCAGGTGGCATTTATCTTCTGCGATTGACGGCATCAGAGTAAACATTGTTCCACTTTTAAAACTGTGGAGGATGTTTTTTTTCTTTTTTGTCTTCCTCGGCTGCTGGTTCAGTGAGTTTCCTCTTTATCTTAGCTGACCTCTCAGCTGATTTCCTTTTGTTTATTGAACTATTTCTGTGGCACGATGCAGGATTTTATCTTGTTCAGCTCCATGTTATTTTTTAATTTTGGAGGGAAGTGCCTTTATCAGTGCAGAGCTCAGATTTTTGTCATTTGTATGGCGTGCTGAATGTTTGTTTCATGATTTGACTGCTTAGAAGCAGCTTGAATGATCACCTTTTTTTTTAAAAAAAAAAATTTCTCTGAGCTTTGCACGGTTTGTCCCTGGGGTAAACTGCAAAAATGTCTGGCTCTGGAAACACTGGTAACTGTCTTGAATGCTTTCTCAGACCACTGCTGATGTCTTTCCTCCTTTGCTTTGTAATATTATGATGTGTAAAAGCTGAGAATTTTTAAAAACTGACTATAATTAAACTACTTTACAGGTCTTGAAAACTCGGGCTGTACGAGCTGTTACGGGTCACTGGGCACTTTGCTTTGGAGACAGTCCCTCTGATGACGGAGACAAACGGCTCTGGCTGGATTCCCCGTCTCCAGCTGAGGAAACAGAGTCGCTGGCTCATGCCCGAGGGAGCCCAGCGCTGTCGAGGGGAAAGCCCTCCAGGGAGAGGAGATTTGCCGAATGAGTGAACATATCTTAGGTTTGAAATTATAGTCCCTCATCCAGAAACCTCCACGGGGACCCACAGGAGCAGGGATATCGTTTCAGAGCCTGCTGCAACTCTGCAATCTGACTTTATGAGACTTATTAATCCATCCAAATGTGAACTTTTGTTTTGAAGTTGTCATGAGCGACGGTGATGAGATCTTTCAGCAATGAAGGAACTACACTTAGAGGATGAATGCTGTTTAGAAACAGGTGGCCATCAAATAGCCCTGCTCTCCCATGAAACTCGAGCTAGCACATCATTACTCCTCTGCATAACTTTCTCATGATCCTCTGTCTCATCCTTGCCTACTGGAAACGACCGAGGAGTTATCTACAGCTGTTTCTGCAGCGAACGTGGAAAGACTTATCTGGAACCCTGCGGACGTGTGCATGCTCAGCTGATAGCCGGATATCTGAGCAGGACCTGTTCAGAGCTGGTTTTCCACGTCGTTGGAGACTGCAAGTTTTAATATTAAAGTAAAACAGTCAGAGTTTACAGCCACTGTGAGTCCGAACTTCGACTGTGTAGTCAAAACCACAAGTTATATTCAGCTTAGAAAACAAAACTTTTTTCTCATGTCTGACAGTAACGTCTGTGATGGACTGGCGACCTGTCCAGGGTGTACCCCTGCCTCTCGCCTGTCATGGGCTGGGATAGGCTCCAGCAAACCCCCGTGACCCAGAAATGGATTCAACAGGTCTAGAAAATGGATGGATGGATGACAGTAACGTTGAGAATCTCCTCCTGTTTTATGTTGGTGAGGGTTCCCTCTTTTTTTAGTTGTGAAATGTCAGAATATTGGGAGAAAGATTTTTCTTCTTTTAATTGCATTTATCAAAGTGAAACGTTTATTTAAACTCAGTATTTGGCACAAACTTTACAAAGAAAACTGGAAAAGAAGTTCTGAAGTCAGTACTTTGTTTAGAAATGATTGAATAATCCTTAACAGATGAATACGATGCAATAGTTACTTCTGGAAGAGTATTGCTTATGTCGTTCCCTTTTGGTACTACATTAACACACCTGGATGCTCCCAGACCAGTAAACCACCAAAACATCTGTTTTTATCAATGATCAATTCATCAGGGACAAAGCAAAGGATTAAAAGATGGAGTTTTGTTGATTTAAGTCCTATTTCTCTGCAGCTTTTCTTCATTTCTCCGTGACGGTTGACCTGATCGAGATCACCAGCATTCCCAGCTTTTTCACCAGTGGCCACTGGGATTTTGATCCGTCATGGATTCAATGCACCGTCGCTGAGGTAGCTTTAGGTTCACCAAATCCCTGGTCAAAATACCACTGTAGGGGTTTATCAGAGGATGCTGTTGCTAAGTTTAAGGGAACAGTTTTCTTCCTTGTCATGTACTGGTAGAATGACTGACACCTTCCTCAACATTACCTCTGCACACATGAATTGTCTTTTCCGTCCCATTGAACTCTCCAACCTGGCAGTAACAATAGTTTCCTCTAAACCATCAGCATGTCTCTTAGACCTCAGCCCAACCAGACCATCCGAGGAGGATTGTTTTAAATAAATGCTTCCATTTAACCACTGCCTTAAAAATCCAGCAGGTTTATTTCTAAAGTTCTTGAGAAAACTGTCTCAAAACTAACCTGGGCATTCCCAGACTCACCTCAAAAACTGAAGAGAAGAAGAAGAGTTTACTAACCAACACAGCTTTGGGAAAATCAAGGAAAGATTTAGAGGGCAAAAACAAGAGTTGTTGGATTTTGTTGTGGGTGCAGAGCAGATGTCTAAAGACTGTGATGAGGCTGAATCTGACTACAACAGGAGCATCATGAGTGAAGTCGACAGGAAGACAATCGATTTCAATGCAATCGGTGTGCATTTCACAAAAAACCTCAGTCAAATCCCGCAGACTGACATTCTCAATGTATTTACATGCTTGGTGACTGTCGATGGTCAGCTGACATGACATTCAGGGACCACCATGGTTACCATAGGGATGTGGCTTGTGAATGTTGACGATTTTGATCAAAATAACCTCTGCTGAAAAACAACTTGGCCTGTAGTCTGAGTCAGTATCAAAAGTCATGATAGCTCCACCTGTCATCATAAAGGCAATATTTTACTGTTTTGTTAAACGTAGAACTAAAATGACACAGAATGGCACAAAAAACTCACAAAGGGTCTCTTTCTGGTGGAGTGTTAACTCATATGTGAGCATACCTGTACAGCAAATTCCTGTTAGCAGACATATGTGTGTATTTAATCTGTTCAATGTGCGGGAACGCTTTCACATCCCTCTAATTACAGTAAACGAAGCTGTGCCAGTCTTCCCAGCAGCTGGCAGCCAGTTGTTCAGGCTCCAGACCTGCCACAGCCTCGCCTCAGGTAGGGCCATGTTCCACCAGCCAGTCAGCTGCTGACATCTGCGGGGGCTCGCCACAGCGGGAATGTGGGCTGTTTTGTCTTTAACATAATACCAAAAGGGAAAGACATAAACAGTAGACTTGGAAACTCCTGCTTATCAGTTTATTAAAACATAGAAAACATGACTATCTGGGCTGTCGCGATGGATGGCGGCAGTTGTAAAATAAGTTTTATGAAATGTCCATTCCAGCAAAGCTAAGCAGCTCCTTTGAGCTCCTGCAGCCCTCATTTCAAGTGTTACTTCAGAAGCAACATTAGCCCCACTAACGATCAGCGAGTGTTTCCTATGACATCTTCTACAGTGACGAAGATGTGGACTGGAAAACGAAACTAGAACCTGGTTCATCGTTATGAAGCTCTGGAGCTGTCAGAGGATCGGCAGATGCTGCGGATTATCTTCTGCAGAGGAACTTCTCTCACATTGTTGCATACTCTGTCATAAAAGGAACATCTGGAAATAACCAAAAGTAGAAGAAATAGAAACTTCAGCTTCAATTTGAGCGTCATCCACCAGGGATCAGGCTCTTACATGGTCATAACCAGGAAGAAGACATGAGTGGAGGAAAATCAGCTTGCTGTGGAGCCTGACACATGTTAGCGTTTGAAAAGTGTGGGTGACGATGTCGTGGAGGATTTTCCATCCAGCACTGACTTACTTTTTCCACTCTTCTCCTCAGACTATAAAGCTGCCTTTTCTCTGTAATGGCTTCAAAGTTTAACCAAGTTTAACTGTCTATCTATGGCTGTTTTTTCAGCCCCATATGAGAAGATGTAGGTGTGTGAAGGCATTCTGAGGAATACTCCTTCCCCTCATGCTGGTTTTCATTGAAAACAGCCCAAACGAAATCAAGAAAAAGTCCTTAATCCTTTTACCTTCTGCTGTCATGTCAGCCCGGAGAGCAGGATGCATCTGCAGATGTTGAGGATTACACCTTATAACTTTCCAGGCATTAGGTTTCCCTTGACGTTTGTGCAACGTACGAACTGTAGCCAAGCTCTCCGCTGCGGACTCTGTGGATGTTGTCCAAGCAAACCGTCACTAGCTGACAGAGAGTCACCCTGAGCACATAAAAAACCCAAATGTCATACTGTGGGAGATTAACGAAGTGTAAAATCAGGAATACTCACTCAAGGGCACACACGCGGGCTGGTTGGGAAGAGTCAGCCTTTCTTTTGCTGGTGTTTATTTTCAGGTAGGTCACGGCAGCTGCTGATGCACAGTCTCCTCTCCCACTTGCCGTCCTCTTCTTCAGCACACAGATGAACTTTGAAGAGTTTTGATGGCTGACGGCTGCATGAACATCCCCTTACATACAATTGTTTTTGTTGGAAAATTACCACCTGGATTACAGTTTCTGCCATATAGGAGACATAATATTTACATTAAACATCACCTGCCTGACGTCATGGAGGGTCTTTTAGTTGCTCTGCTCTGACTCCAAGTTTGGGAATTTAAGTTCTGGAAGTTTCACCAGACTTGCTACAGCATGTCTTGACTTTCATGGATTGCTCATTTCTAACTGGGAAGACTTCCACAAACCCCCACAAACCTCGACAAACTTCCACAAATCCCACAAACCTCCACAAACCCCCCACAAACTTCCACAAACTTCCACAAATCTCACAAACTTCCACAAATCCCACAAACTTCCACAAACTTCCACAAACCTCTAAAAACATCCAAAAACCCCCACAAACCTCCACAAACTTCCACAAATCTCACAAACCTCCACAAACTTCCACAAACCTCCACAAACTTCTACAAACCTCCACAAACTTCCACAAATCCCACAAACTTCCACAAATCTCACAAACCTCCACAAACTTCCACAAATCCCACAAACCTCCACAAACCCCCCACAAACCTCCACAAACTTCCACAAATCCCACAAACCTCCACAAACCTCCAGTTGCTGTGACAGTGGTGGTTTGGTTTATCAAAGCACATCAGAGCTTTACGAACATTCATCTCTTTAGCTTCCAACACAATGACTCGAGCGCCGATTGTTCAGTCACCATCTACAACCTTAAATCAGACAAAGTTGGGATGATATGGAAAATGTAATAAACTTAGAAAAGCAGAGATTCTGATGTTTATTTTGACTTTTATTTCTTTGCAGACAGAATGACCCCAACAAGCTTCTGTGATGGTCTGGGCTTCTTGTCAAAGCTCACTTCCAGGTCTGTAGTAGAAGTCTGAGATATTGTTCACACCTGGTGACACACCAGTAAACAGGTAAAATATTACCCAGGATGCAAAGAACGGTTGGCCCTAACTGGATTTAGAGTTCATCATAGCACAGAAACCGCACTAGTGAAGGTTACTAATGATCTTCTTATGGCTTCTGATAGT
>JAOWBL010003004.1:0-12838 GCA_028564865.1 Zenarchopterus dispar | reverse complement strand
GAACATGTGCCGAGTGTACCAGATGGTGAGGGAACCCTTCTGTTCCTATGATGGCAGACCTACCTCCAGCCTGCCTGTGACTCCTGAAACCTCCATTCTACTCCACAGGAGTGGATTGTTTTGGTCCATATGTTATCAAAGTTGGACGTCGGAACGAGAAGACATGGGGAGTGGTCTTTAAGTGTCTCACAACGCGTTGTGTCCATTTAGACTTGCTGGCAGGCCTTGATGCAGACGCCTTCCTTCGGGCTCTGAGAAGGTTCATAGCACGAAGAGGAACCCCAGCTGAGATTCTCTCAGACCAAAGAGCTGAAAGAGAGCTTAAAGAGGCATTTGCAGCTATTGCCCCAGAGCTACAAGAGGGTCTTGCCAAGAACCTGATCAAGTTCCAGTTCAACCCACCAGCAGCTACTCACTTTGGTGGGGCTTGGGAGCATGAAATACAGTCAGTCAAAAAAGCTCTCCGGATGGTTGGCACACAGTCCCTCCATGAAGAAGTCCTTCTCACCTTTCTGATTGAAGTTGAGGCCATCCTCAATGCTGAACCCTTACGCTATGTTTCATCAGACATAGCTGACCTCGATCCAGTGATGCCTAACATGCTGCTGATGGGGCGGCGGGACGCTTCCTTACCGCAAGTGTCTTATGCTCCTGATACCCTCAACAAGAAGTCGCTGGCGCCATTGTCAGATGATAGTGGACCACTTCTGGGTGCAGTTCTTGAGACATTACCTTCCTTCCCTACAGGTGCGGCAGAAGTGGCAGCGACCCACTGACGACCTCGCTCATGGCACAGTTGTTCTGATCATCAATCCCCAGCTTCCAAGAGCGCAGTGGCCCATCGGGAAGGTTATCAAGGTGATCCAGAGTGCAGACAGTCGTGTTCGATCAGCTGAGATTCAAGTCAGAGAAACAACCTCTCTGCTACCAGTGGCACGTCTGGTCTGTCTACCTGCTAATCCAGATGATAACAGGAGTAGTCCAGAGACTTCAGCAGCATCTTCGGGAATTTAGTAGTCTTGCATAATAGCTCAGCTATTCTGGGGGCGGCTGTTATAAATTCCCTTATATCGCTGTGGCGCTGCTGTTAGACTACTGTTCAGTGCTCGGTCCGTGTTTTGCCTCGGGCACTTTGTTGGACAGCCGACGGGGTTCTTACTGATAAGTTGTTCGCAGCTGTTTATTTCATTGTGCATTGATGTCTGCGTTTGTGATAAAGGTGGGTCGTAGCGATACGCTAATGATCGTTAAGCTCTTCGATGTTTAACTGAAGCGATCAGTTTTGGCGCTAATGTGGGTTAACGTTGCCTTGATCTTCGATGTTTAATGAAACGGTTAGTTCAAGTTGGTTGAGCTAACTCAGGTTAGTGCTGTCTAATTTGTATTTTCTTATATTTATTGCAGAGACCAGACAGATAACAGTGCAAATATATTAATCCATGGAAAGGGCGAACGGTCTCGGATTGTAATATATAATTAAAGTTGCCTTCATTGTTTCATTGTGTCCGGCCTCACTCTTCAATCGGAGTGTCTGTGTGGATGAGGAGCTCCAGCAAACTCCGGTTAACAAAATACAGTCTTTGACTCTCCCCCAACAGTTTAAATCCAACATGTTAGAAAAGGCTTACTCTCTTCACTACTCTGGGAGAGGAACTTCTCTGTAGTGAACATTGGTTTCTTCTCATCTAAAACCAGGTTCCAAAAGTTGGTGAATTTGGCCTCTGCAGAAAGATAAAGAAAAATGCTTATTTTTTACTCGTTTGCTTCTAGTTATCTCGGAGACTCAACTAGTGAGTAACAGCTGAAGCAAAAGCCTCACCTGTTTGTGTCTCCACCAGAGCTAGTCGACTCAAAAGAACAGACGCTGCTACACCCTCTGCAAGCAGAGCATGCTGGGAGTTTTGTGCAGCAGCTTTTTCAACCGTCTGGAGGAGCAAGGGCATGAGGTCTGAGGCTTGGGTCAGAGTGTCACCTAAAACACAGTGGTGATGAGAGATTAGACTTCAGTTGAAGTATTTGCATGTCTCACAGAGCACGGTTCCCACATTAGGACTGACCTTTAAAGGCCCCAAGCATGGCCTGAATGTAGGCGTGCCGAACTAGAGATGTGGAGGCCTTGAGAGTGAATGCTTTCTTCAACCAATCCAGCAGACTGGTGGGAACTTCCACTGTCAGACGGCTGCTCCACTGAGAGAGCACAGATACTGCATGCACCAGGGTGCCCTCGTGAACTAAACAAAAAGGGTGTTGGCTCTTGTGACTGAAGCATTCCACTGAGATCTCACAAAAAGCTTCCAGCAGCACAACATACACTTGGTTATTAATTTCAAGTGAGGGTTGGAGGAGAAGTCAGAGCAGTATTACCTTCTTGTTGTAAATAGGGGATGAACATCACGGTGACTGCAGAGCTAAGAGTCTGGCTGGAGGTTCCTGACACGGCGTGATGGCTACAGCTGGCAATCCCTTCGATGAGGAAAAATTTAAAAATGTAGTTTAGTCATTTATTCTGCCTGTTTCATGGTTAAAAAAAAGTCTTTAAAGGCCTCTCACCTGACAAAACACTCATTTTTTGGGCAACAACTGTGAGTTTTCCCTCAGACCCTGAAGTGACAGGAATAATGTTTTACATCATTGAAACCAAATGAAAGATTAAAATAACATCCCACTGTAAATGGATGAATAATTTATTCACCTCCAAGGATCTTGAAAAGGTGTGTGACAATGTCCTGCACAGCAGTGGCGTCACTGCACTGCTGAGCCAGGTTCTGCATGGCCTGGACAGCCTGCTCCATCAGCTGGATGTTATTAGCTTTTAGCTGACCTGAAACAAAAAACGTTTTATTTCCAATATAATGAAGAATACACATTATTTTTTAACAGTATACTTTAGATAACTAAATTAAGAGCACATCAGTAATCAGGTCTTACTTGCAATGGCCTTTCCAATATCCATTGAATACTGACTGAGATCTAGAGTTACAGCAGACAACAGGCAGGAGATTGCTGCAAGGGCATGACACAACATCTTTATTGACTGCACAAACCTTTAAAGTTTACAGTAGAAAAAAACAAAACAAAAAAACCTGATCAGATGCTAAAAGCGGCTCACTTTGCATAGCGTTCTCTGGACAGCGGAGCAAGGTCTTCTGAAGAGCAGGCAGCAACGACTCCTTGAACTCAGAGTGGGTCACATGACGCAGTAATGAACTGCTTTTGTCCAAAATGTGCTGCTGTGGTTTTGACTTGCTCATAAGGACCGATTTTACATAAAGATCCAGCAGGGAACTCTGACAAACAGCAGACAAGAGACTGTGATGTAAGTACGCATGAAACTACCTGATATACTGGCGCTTTCCAACTTGTTTTGGTCATTTTGCAGAAGTGCAGGATTTTCTATCTGAATCAATGCATCATTATATACACAGTTTTTATGAGGGTCCATGTGAAGACATTAAAAAGAGAGGAAAATATAGTTTTAAAGATAGGCAATTTATTGGGTAAAGTAAAGACGCTGACACAAACAGTTATGACCTGGCCTCAATACAGAGTGTGAGAGAGTATCTGAATGCCAAAGAACATTTGACAATTTCACTGCTTTCATTCAGTCAACTGAGTTTTTTTTTCTTAATTATTGTAATTAGTTCTGATTAAAAATTTTCAGTGAGACATGTCTGATACTAAAAGTGAAAATATCGCCACTCAAAATAACATTAGTGCAATAACTAATTAAGACCAGCTGAAGTGAGTGAATGACTGAACACATCTGTCCATACACTTTTGGTCTTTTTAAAGCAACTCACCTTGTGCTTATTGATCGTCTCTTTGCATTTGTGAGCAGAGCAGAAGTCTAAACACAAGCCCAGCAGGACTAGAGTGGTAGGGCTCTGGTCCAGAGTCAGCAGAGTGCTAATGTAGTGGTCAACCAGTCCAGGTGTCTGATGGAGACAAACACAATGTCAACCCTAATCAGCATTTGAACCAGGATCAAAATCACTTTATTGACAATGCCAGTAAAACAGGTTCACTGACCAGGAAATTGCTCTGATGTAACAGTGCAGATATAACATAAAATAATGGAAAGTAAAAATAGAATAAAAAATAAATACATGAGAATAAAGCAAAATAAGTCAAAATAAAATAAATATGCTAGGAATAAGTTTACAAAAACAAAAACAAAAAAAACCCCAACATTTCTAAGCAGATAACCCTTGATGTTACAGCAAAGATGAAAATCCATGATTAGGGATTGATTTTGTGTAAATAAATAAAACAATAAAACATTTCCTTTTCTCTCAGATAGCAGGAGGTGCTCTGGATAGCATTTTACCTAAAGGAAAATTACAGTGGCTGGTGTTATAAAACCCAACGCAGTGGAAAACCCCACAATTTGCATTGTCCAAGTACCTTGATCCTTAATGCGAGCATAAATTATCACCTCAAATGAGTTTGAAAACAGAATCCCCAACAATATTTTGTACATAGGTCTATCTTTATTTAATCACTCACTGATTACTTCCAATAAGTGATCTGCTGGGTTAAAAATATAAATCCCAATATGCACTGAACTAACAGTAAACACAATGCAAAAAGGAAATAGTAAAAACACAATCAAAATACTTCAGTAACAGCTTCAGATTAGAAGATAAAACAGTTTGCAGAAAACAGACTGTAAAGGAAAATTCCTGTGATCACACAATGAGGGGGTTGAGTGTGAGTAAAACACAGGTCTTGAATGACTTGTGGTTAGGGGGAACAAAACTTTTAACTTGTAAACATCTGCTGTCCTTAGTAGATAAGCAGACAGACTAGTTTACAACAAAACCATTTACGACATCTTTATCTGATTTATTTCCCCCCTACCTCCTTCATTTCAGGTAATAATACCCTTGTATTGAGTATTCTTTTCATTGGATTTTCTCCCACTCCCTTTCCCGTTTTGTTTGGTTATAAAAGCTCATGAGTTTTGTATGTCCCTCAGACTCAACAGACTGGCCTGTGTGCTAACGTTGACTCTCGTTGCAACTGAAATAAAGTACCAATGTTGGAGCTCATTGTGATTGTGTTTTTGATAAAGAACCTCTCTAGGCTATTGTTAAAATTGCTAAAACAATTTGGCGTTGTCAGCAGGATTTCAAGAGTGAGACTTTGCTGGACACAGACCCCAGTGACTGATCATCCTGAGGTCAAATTTACCTCAGCCCTACCACAACTGACTGAAAGGAGGGACCGGGTCCATCGCTCCAGCGTCAGAACACCTCTGGAAATTATTGGATCTCTCCCTAAGAGAGACCAGGTGAGCTTCTTTCATGTTGGTGAGCTTCTTTCATGTTGGACTAAAAGGAAGAGCTGGACTGAATAATAGGGTGAATATGTAGACTTGAACGACCCTTGGAAAAATAAAATATGGTCTAGAGAAAAGTCTATTGTATTAAGGAAGCAATTTTATTGTGAAATAGAGAACGAATAAACACAGCATTTTAGCACTTTTGCACAGGTGTAGGAATCACGAAGGCAGAAAGCCCATCAAAAGACGTTCTGACTGAAATGAGAAACAGATCTGTAAGAACAGCCAGTCCTCTTGATAGTCCAATATGAAAAGAAAAGACATGTCGAGAAAAATGGGAAAAAAGAAACAAAGAGAAAAAACAAGGGGGAAAGAATGGTCTTAAGAATTTGCAAGTGTTTGCTAGAGTTTCGAGTGTGTGAATGAATGGGTTAAAGAATTTGGGTTTCCCGAAACTTTAAGCATTACTCAGATTAAGAAAGTATGAGAGCAAGTTGAGAAAAGATGGAATTACGTAATTCAGAAGAAGAAAATTAGGTCTGAGGACGTACGGACAATTGAAAAACACAAAGTGTTTATCTATTTGGGAGAAAGAAGCAGAGAGCAGGGGACAGAAAGCGTGTTTAAGAGATCTGGGAGGTGGACGAGACCTCAGTGGAGATGTAGCAGAATGAACAGATAATGGGTCCCGGACAAAGACATTTTGTGCTGTTTCACTCCTTCTCCATATCTTTGCCCTACAGGCTCCGACCGCATTGCGAGTGGACATGGACCTGGACTTGTTTCCTCCACTACCGCCGCCTCAGGTCCGCAGACGTCCTGCTCAAGCCCCTCCAGACCCCAGTGACGGTCGTGAAACAACGGGATCCTCCTCTCACCAAGAGCAGGACGACCCCCATCCCAGCCTGATTTCACCTCTTCTCCAGGAGGAGCAGAGGGAGAAGACTTCTGTCCATTCCACACCAGAAGTAGAAGATTGGGAAAAGTTGTTGTGTTCTGCGATCGTAAATGGACTGAAACCTGACGTGGCGGCCCAAGTTCGACAGCTGTATGTGGGCGTGAGACATGAAACACATCTGGATGAACTTTGCAGTCATGCCTGTCACGGCCAAGATGCTTTGAATGATAAAAGAAAACAGAAGTCAGCACCCAAAAGAGACTCTGAAATGCGTAAGGCTACTCTCACTCTATGTTCTGGCGTGATTAACCAGCAATGGGGTCGTGGTCATGGACACAGACGAACGATAGGAGGACGCAGATGGAGAGGATGAGGACAAACCAGAGGCTCTGATCGCTGTCATTATTGTGGCCGTACTGGACACTGGCGAAAAGACTGTCCTGACTTAACGCATGGAGTACCAGGCAGAGGTCGGGCAGACTGCGGGTGTGCGGGGGAGGAGAGGACTTCCAGCCCAGCGTCGATCACATCCGCCCACGGCTCTTCCGCCAACGTGCAAACAGGGAAGTGAGACACCACAAACACACACATATGCACATCTGACAGATGTGGCTTGTAAATCTTTCCCTATGTTTAGTTTAACAATCAATGATGAATCGGTACCATTCATGGTTGATTCTGGTGCTACCCATTCTGAGTTACAATCTTCAGTGTCTGACCCTCCTCCCGCCGTGGGAGGATGCTCAATCACCTCGATCTCTGCATCTGGTCACCAACAAAGAGAGAATTTGACGTATCGGATCCCTGTTTCTCTCCAGGAACGGGAAGATTTAAACACAGTTTTCTCTTGTCAAATTTGTGTCCCATAAATCTTTTGGAAAGGGACCTAATGTGTGTAATAGGGCTGACATCACATCAGGAGCTGAAGGTCTTCTAGTAACTCAGGGCTTATCAAATCCTGAAAAAGGTGATTATGAATATACTATGTTGAAGCATAGTCCTACCACGCCATCATATGCATATCAGTGGTAGATTGGAGATGGTCCCACTTCTGAATATTGGAGTTTTAGTAAAAATAGCCAAGATCCAGAATTTGAAAGTGGGTTTTTATAAACAAAAATATGACAACCTGAATGTTATGCATATGTTTTGGAATTTAGAACTGTAAAGTTTAGTTTTTAGTGGATCAGCATCACTTCATTGAAGATTTCAGGATGTGTCATGTTCAGAACCATTGTTCTGAATGTTTGATTGGCTTTAATATTCTTTCAAAGACAAATGTGTCTTTGCAACAAAGAAAATGCCAAATAAGTTTATGTTCAAAGACGTGGCTAAACTCACACAGGTTTTGAAATATAGTAGTCAAATGATATTTAGCTAGGGGAAAAACGTTATTTTAGTTGACTGCCCTATTCCTCACTTATCTTTGTGACAAAGGTCATAAACTGCAGTATTTGAAGACTGAGGTTACATTTTTAGGGCATTTTATCTCTTTAAAAGATGCTCTTCTCCAGCCTTAGCTTTGCCTGTTTCTACTAAACCCTTTGTTCAAATGGTCACTGAATAGAAAAGGTTCATGTCGTCTGTTCTTTTACAGCACCATGGTGACAGGCTACGATCTGTGATGACTTATTCTTCTAAACTGGAAAACCTATTTTAATTGCATCATAAGTTCCTGTTCTTTTAGATGGTATTCTTCTACCTAAACAGATCTTTGCGGTTAAGTGTGCAACACATACATGTGGGGATGACGTTATCTCCAGAGGAAACATGGCTGCTGATAAGGTGCCCAGGATCGGGCACCCACACCCCTCCTTTCACTATACTAATCTCTCCTCTCTCTCTCCTGTTCAGTTTTTCGTCACTCCACAGGAAAAGGCCTTATAGAAATCCCATGGATATTCCATATCTCCTGAAGGGGTGTGGGTGTCCCCTGATGATACACCGAGTCTTCCTAAACATTTTTTCCCTGGTTTGCGTGCTGGACTCATGGGTTAGACCATGTGTCCAGAGGGGCGATACTTCTGTTCCTACCATCCTGAGTCAGGAGGAGCAGTAGAAAGAGAAAATGGGTCATTGAAGAAAAAATTGGCTAAATGATGTGAAGAGACTGGGCTCCCATGGACAAAGGTGTTGCCATTAATCCTGATGTGTTTGTGCATGCGTAAACGGACTAGACCTAACATGACTCATTTTGAGATTTTGTTTGGATGACCGCCCATGACTGGGATTAAACCCCAAAAGTGGAGAGCTCTCTCCACTGACATGTGTAATAGTGAAATGATTGTTTATTGTCAAAAGTTTTATCACAGGTGCAGACTGAAGTAAAGGTGGCCCTGCCATAATTAGCAGAGGGCCCCTGCCTCCTCTGCAGCCTGGCGACTGGATCCTGTGAAGGAGCTCAGGAGGAAGCACTGGAAAACCAAAAGGTGGCAAGGACCATTCCAGGTGCTACCTGGATCCATGCCAGCCACTGTAGGAGCACCTCTTGAAGGCAAATGAGAAACTGGTCTTTCAACCACAGGGCAGAAAAATCCCTGAGGCTAGTTCCAGTGTGAGGTAGTCTAACCCTCCACGTGGTAACAATGTGTAAGTTAACAGAAGCTCACTTCTGGGGCATGATTTGCACGGTCATGTTTTTCTTCTTCACGACTACCATCATCTGGTCACTGTGGGGTGAAGAGATGACTTCTGGATCAACACAGACACACCCCAACAACCACACCAAGCAGTCCTCCGGCAGTGCCTCCATGGCCAACCCTCATCGTGCTCCATGGGTTCAGAAGAATTAGTGACATCAGTTCGCTACCTTTTCAGTGAGAACTGTTTCAGATGAAGATTGTATCGTTTGCCTTTCTTCACAGTTTCCTTCTGTTTATGTAGCTTTCCAGGAGAAAATAACATTACTGGTTGTGTCTAATTGTGTTATAAACCCAACTCCTCTGACCCCTCTGACAATATGCCTAGTAATCAGGTGACCATGTTTATTGACCCTAGGACTAATTACACCTGTACTTTGTGTAAGATGAAGTGTTCTCTGGCTACCATGAATGACAACCCATCCTTAAATATTTTGAAACAGTGTCAGGTGTCTGAATCTTCTAACTTTCCTGTTCCTCAGGTTGTGGAGCCAGCACCTAATGCAAGCTTCACATGCAATGCAAGATGTAACTTTACAAGTCAGGGGAAAGTTCTGGGCCACTTTCAGGCCAATTGCTCTAAAGTAATTCAGGTCCATTCTCTGAAATCATGAAATTGTGACAGTGAATGGTTCTCAGGATGGGAATTGTGCCACTAAACATAATGTTTATGGCTTTATGTGTAATATAACCAAACCTGCCCAGGACTCTTACTGGGTGTGTGGCGATGGTAGACTCAAGAACTTCTTGCCTGCTAAGTATGCTCATGTTATGATAGCTACCTTTACTCAGTTAGTGAATCATTTCTCCTTACCTCCTAGTTCCAGAGTTAAGAGATAAGCCCTGAAAGGAAGTTCTGATAACAAGATGTACCTAGATGTTATAGGAGATACCAGAAGTGTTCCGGATAAATATAAGGCTGGAAATAAAATGGGAGCCTATTTTTCTTTGACCAACAAATAGTAAAAACATGGGTTGGATAAATTATCTGTATTACAATCAGCAGAGATATGTTAATTTTATGCATGCTGCGCTGAGTGGACTGGCAGAGCAAATGTCAGCCACTTCACTCACGGCCTGGCAGAATCACATGGCCTTGGACATGCTCCTTGCTGAAAGAGGAGTGTGTGCATTATTTGGGGATACGCGTTATACCTTTATACCTAAAAACAGCTCCTGCTGGCTTGGTAACAAAGGCTCTGAAGAGTTGAGATCTCTCCATGAAGAACTAGCAGAAAATTCAGAAGTGGGTCTATCTATCTGGGGCTGGTTTGACTCTGTCTTTGGGAACTTGAAGGCCCTTGTAATTTCTGTGCTGTGTCCTATAGTTGCTAAGGTGAACATGTTGGTCCTGTGTGGATGTTGCGTGTACCCTGCATTAGAGATTTGATGTTGCACTTTCTTGAGTATGGGGTGCCTCATCACATGCTTATGCATATCCCTGATAAGCTTCTGTTTGTTCAGGTACCCCAGGAAGACATGAATGATTCAGATACTGGCTCTGATCTAGACGTGATATATTAAGTAATGCTATGTGCGATCATATGATACCTGATTTGCGAATTTTATGTTGCATATTGGTGACCAAATTGTTATGAGGTATTTTTCCTATACAGCTAGGGTAAAATTTTCTTTTAAATGTATGATTAAATGTTAGAGTTTATTTTTAATCAAAAGGGGGGAGTGTAAAGGAAAATTCCTGTGATCACACAATGAGGGGGTTGAGTGTGAGTAAAACACAGGTCTTGAATGACTTGTGGTTAGGGGGAACAAAACTTTTAACTTGTAAACATCTGCTGTCCTTAGTAGATAAGCAGACAGACTAGTTTACGACAAAACCATTTACAACGTCTTTATCTGATCTATTTCCCCCCCACATCCACCCTTTCAGGTAATACCCTTGTATTGAGTATTCTTTTCATTGCATTATCTCCCACTCCCTTTCCCATTTTGTTTGGTTATAAAAGCTCATGAGTTTTGTATGTCCCTCAGACTCAACAGACAGTGCTAACGTTGACTCTCGTTGCAACTGAAATAAAGTACCAATGTTGGAGCTCATTGTGATTGTGTTTTTGATAAAGAACCTCCCTAGGCTATTGTTAAAATTGCCATAACACAGACATATTTTATATATATTTAAAATAAAATAAAAAATGACTGATCATCACAACTGTGATGTATTTTCATCAAAATCCTCTCTAGCCTCCTCACAGAGCACAAGAAGCGTAATCTGGAGTTTACTCCTACAGCATGATCTCTGAATATATTTTACTGCCCACATCTTCTTTACTTACTTTCTCCCAGAGATGACTGAGATTCTTAAGGATTGATTTCTTGGCCATGGTCTTGGCTCCACCCACCACTTCAGCCACAAGAAGGCTTTGAACCTCCACCTGAAAGACAGGACACAGACACCCTGATCAGACAGCTGGTAACCAACTAATAAACTTATATTTAATCCATATTTAACTTAAGTTCAAACATTTATGATAAATGACTGTTTTCACATGCTTTCACTAACCATTTTCTTCCAGGTGGGTCCTTCTTGTTTTTCTGGGGTAGAAAACACTCTAGCGACTAAAAGGCAGGTCCAAGACAGGCCAATAAAGGCAGCA
Organism: Zenarchopterus dispar; assembly: GCA_028564865.1. NCBI lineage: Eukaryota > Metazoa > Chordata > Actinopteri > Beloniformes > Zenarchopteridae > Zenarchopterus > Zenarchopterus dispar. Next base: position 1,402 of record JAOWBL010003004.1, on the reverse strand, counting down.
GAGCCAGTGCTTTTACTGCAAATAAAATGTAGCAAGGATGAAAACAGAGAAATTAATATTTAACGAAGCCAGATTTCTGGACATTGTTGCATATTTTGATTTGTCCACTTGTTGCACTCAAATCATTATACAGTATTCTTACCCAGTCTGTCAAATAAAGCATGAAAAGTCAAAAATGCCTAGTCATGATAGTTCTATGATAATCAGCTCTCTTGTGGCATTACCGGTATAACTTAAGCTTCACAGTTGAAAAATTCAAAAAGGTAAAAGTCTGCCACATAAAGTTCAGACTGGTACCTTGGTTGCCCATTTTTGCTGATGACTCCACTGTTCAGAAGGCATTGAAGGAGGCTGGTGACCAAGACATCAGGCTGACTCTCGGCCAGTTGGCCAATGACAGAGAGGAGCTCTCTGCGTGATGCAGAATCCCTGAGAAGCACATATGTCCATGTAAAAACAAGGAATGATGAACTATTTTAATTCATCCCTTACATTTGGCATTCCAAGTGGCTGCATGAACTTACTGATATCTGTGTGGAGTGAGACAGAAGAGCTTACATAGACCTTTGATAGCAGGCTCTGGTAACTCTACAAGCAGACATTTTAAATGCCATTATAACTCAGTGAAACACATTTCAAAACAGTATCTATTGTTATTTTTATTATGCATAGACCAAACAGTTCCCTCACCTTTACCCTTTATACACTCTTTCAAGTCTCCAAATATCTCCTTGCGCTCTTTAATGCTGGCAGTAGTCACTTTTACAGCAAATTTCTTCAATGTGTCTGAAACCTGAAAAGAGTCAAATCTACAGTGAGGGCAGGTAAACAGTGTCAGTGACATAATGGACCACGAACACTGAGAATTAAAAGTTACATATTAAAAAGTAGTAATTGTATTTTACAATTTTATTTATGACAGGACTTCCCTTATGTGTATGAAAACCTATGAAATGTTTTCTATAACTTGTTTTTGAAAATATACTAGTAAAAATAGATTATTCCTAAAATGAAAGCACTACTTTTTAATATTCTGGCTGATGAGTTATTATTGCTGGGGGTTGGGCTCGATGGTGAGCGCCTGTACCCATGGGGCTCAGCCGCGCAAAGCCCGAAGAGGAAACGTGGGCTCCCTTCCGATGGGCTCACCACCTGTGGGAGGGGACATAGGGGTCAGGTGCATTGGGTGTTGGGCGGTGGCCGATGGCAGGGACCTTGGAGGTCTGATCTTCGGCTCCAGAAGCTGGCTCTAGGGACATGGAATGTCACGTCTTTGGTGGGGAAGGAGCCTGAGCTGGTGTATGAGGTTGAGAGGTTCCAGCTAAATATAGTTGGACTCACCTCGACACATGGCTTGGGCTCTGGAACCAGTCCTCTTGAGAGGGGTTGGACCCTGTTCCAC
>JAOWBL010003003.1:0-12838 GCA_028564865.1 Zenarchopterus dispar | reverse complement strand
GTGTGTGTGTGTATATATATATATATATATATATATATATATATATATATATATATATATATATATATATATATTTGAGCCCAATAACCACAATCTGTCCAAAAAAAAATCTGTTGCAACAAAGTAAAATAAGATATACAAAATGTGCAGTAACTAGCTATCTAGCTCGTGAATCAGAAATGGTAAACATAAGCCAACTGACAATATTTAACTGACAGTGTAAGAAACTAGACACTCACTAATTACTGTGATGCAGTTTCTTTTGCTGAAGGTAGTTCTACTAATTCATCCAGGATCAATTGTAAAATACTTAAACAATTTAGGAATAGCACAATAGCACAATTATAGACAGGCACTGCATGCATTCCCTTTGAAAAAAAAAATTCCTTGGAAATATATGAATGTATCTACAAGAAAACTCATGCTGCTGGCTTGTCACAAAAAAGGAAGCCATCCTTTTCCTTTTGAAAAAAAAAAAGAGTTCCAGAGCACTCAAGGTAGACTGTTTTTTAACTAAGCAGAAAGATTTAAAAGCCTTGTGTCACCATAAATAATTAATCTAAATCTAATATAATCCAGTGATTAATTTAGTTTCCTTTATCAGATGATTCATTAGGCTTGGCAGACTTAACAGCATTCAGCTCCCTGGATAGACTTGAAAAGGATTCTTTCAAAGTGCGAGAATATCAGTTTGTGCCTGAGATTTGTCATCATGAAATATGAGGCATATTGCACACTAACTCTGGTATTTTGAGTTGTGATGACAACAGGGATGCAGCATGTTTTGCTTCATGTTTAATATTACTGGAAAAGTCTGGCTGAGACGGTAAGTCTAATGTGGTTATACCCAGAAATGGTGTAATTGTTGTTAGGATTGAGCATTCCATATCTCAAGGTTAACAAAATAGAAGAGCCAAACTGCTATCACTGTGAACTTGATGCTTTCATAGGATACACAGATTGCATTTTATGTAAAAATTGTTTTACACTTAGACCACCAAAGACAAATATGCATAAGGGAGTCGCCATTTGTATGAACCTGAGGTTAAATATAAAAGTAAATAAAAGGGAGTATTTAATTTCAAAGTCTTAATACCTGTCAGGGATTTTTTTTTAAAATCTGCAGCCAAAAACAGCATCAGTCACCACTAAAAAAGATAGAAAGAGTTTCTAAAACCTGAGTGAGGCTGATATTTAGATGGAAAAGTATTTTCCTCCCGTTTGGCCTCTGTGGAAAGATTGATAGATAAAAAGAAAGAGGAAACGTTACTCGCTTACCTCACACGACTGGATGCAGTGGACGTTCTGAGGATCAGGATACCACTTCATCAACCCGGTGCAGATTATCCCCTGAGAGAAAAGGCAAATAAGTACACTGCTTAAGCAATGCCGTCATAGGAAAGAGATAACTCTCTGTTTGCTGTGGAAAACAATATAACACTCAAACAGAATGACATTTTTAAGAGTGTTTCTGTAAGCTTGGTGCTCAAAATTCGAACTAGAGATCCTGAGCATCACTTTGGTGTAGGTGTTGATTATCAGATAACAGAAAACATATATTTTTATTCTATTTTCACCAAATAAATATACTGCATATGTATTTAATGTTTAGATCTCAACTTTCAGGTCACCCAAATCCTCTTAATTGCTACTAATGGACCCCAAAGTGAAACAATTCTATCAAATCTTTACTTCCAGTCTGGTGAAATGAGTATACCTCAGCTCTCATGAAACAGTTTGTGACAACATGTCTGAGGCATTGTAGAATTAAATTCAAAAAGCCTAAACTTGGGTGATGTAGATCAAATGCCTCTTGAAAGCTTTGAAGGATTAATGTGTCGTTCTAAATTTATGGAATTATTAATCTGAAGATACATACTGTGAAAACACAAGAAACATAAAATAATAGCAGATGTTTTTTTGTCATAAGCTTGACTAACTTGAGAGTTTTATCTAATTGTTACTTTAAGGTGACAAATGAAAACACATATTGTGGAGAATTTAAAGGATCTAATATGAACTGGGACTTACACATTACATGCATCAGAACAGCATCAAACATTTGTATCATCTCTTTTACCTTGGGTTTAATCTGATTTTAAACCTCAGTGTGGCACAGGAAAGTCAAGGGACCTTTTAAACGTTTTTTAGCCTACAGCTTGAGGGTAACTTGATCCCAGTTATCCTTAAAAAATGTTCTACATCACCCACTATCTATCTTCTCTCTTGCATGTTTTCTCAACCTGATACATGTAAGTTTTAACAGGTCTAAGAGATTACATTAACACAAGGAGACATATATATTTATCATTACCCTCACTGAGGCCTGTTCAGTTAGAAAAACTGTGAAACACAAATAAAAATAATAAATGAATTCATGTGCTCTCTCCAAAAACATACTTTACAACTTGTCATTGGACAATGGCCAAGTTTGTCTACCAGTCACATACTTTGTTCATGATTTGAGATCAGATAAGATGGTGTTTCAAAAGTTGTTCACTAGACACTACACTGTCAATGAATTATATAGTAAGTTTGACTTTTTGTTGTGCTGTTAAAATGTTTTGTTAGGTTTTGGGTGCCTATGTAGTTGACTCAGAGTGCCCTGCGATTCCCCATGAAAAGTACTGGACAATCATTTTCCAGCAAATGCACATGACAATGTGCTTCAGGATAAAATGAATTTTCCTCATAACTGTAGGCATGAAACAAATACACAAATGATGGTGTGGAAATATTTGAAGTGTAATATAATGTGTGTAATGATAGCAGCAATCCAGGATTTATTACTATGAAGGAGCATCTCTGCACCCCAGATTCTGAACTGTTGACTCTGAGTGTGTGTCCATATTTTGTGTTTGTAAATTTGGAGAAAAGTTGAAATAAACTCAGCACATCATAAATCTGCATACCAGTATTGAGTTGGGGCATTACATTTGCTGTCACTTTGAAATTAATAAAGCTACATCTTGAACTCATTCTCATGGAGGCCATGAGTACTCTGTTATATGTGGGACATTATGAGAATTTGTTTTGTTGTGCAAGAAAACTTGCTGGTTGACAAAAATGATCAAAACTCTGCATCCTGTTTTGAAATTAGGATGATACTTTGGCTGAATGTCATAAACCTAGCCCCGGGAGTTTACCAGGTGATAGTAGACAGCTGGTCAACCGACAAATATGGACAGAGAAAGTAGATTCTCTCAGAGGATTTCCTGCACAGCCCGACCCAGCAATGGAGACCTGATTCAGAAGAATTTGAGATAACGCAATGCCTTGAATTCACAAGGCAGCGTCAGAGATATGGTGCAAGTAATCAGACCTCAATCCAACTATTCAGCCTTGGCAAAGGGAAGTTAACTGTCTGGCTGACTGACCACCCAAAAGTAAGGCAAGACTGGAGCAGTGTTTGCAACAGTTCTAACATAGAAACAATTCCTGAGATGTGATTGGGTAACATGATATGCCTTAGAAGCAAAACAACAACGCTGTAACTCAGACACAAACTCTGACATTCCTACGAGTTCTTTTTCTTTTGCTGACATGTATACACTTCGTGTGTGAGAGGTATGAACAGTTCCTAGAAGGTTTGACGTCAACTGGAACCTTGACTCGCGCTATCTCCCTGTGATTTCCAGTGCTGCAAAAACATTTGAAATAACAACAAACACACGCTCACACGCACAACGTGGATTTTGTTGAATGATTAACTGGTGTAGCTAGGAGTAAAAATATTTTTTGAGAAAACTCTAAAGCATACCATCCTGCCAAATATTCTGTTAAATATCTGATATGAAAAATATTTGCACCTCCATCCTTTTTATCCATCAATTCTTGCTGTTTTGTCCATTCCAGGACTGTAGTGTAAATGGGTTGAGCCCTGGCCTCCCTGCCTTCAGCAACTACCTCCAGCTCCTCCAGGGGCTCCCTTGCTGCACTCAGACCAACGAGGAGATACGATACTTCCAGGAGCAGCTTCTATTACCTCCTCCCACTGTGCATGAAGCAGTTCCATACTTCACATTTGCTCTTATTCTGATGAATTCAAAAACCTTAAATTTGATCCAGGAATTCCTTTTAGGCATTCACACTCGTTCAGAGAGACATCTGAAGGCTTGAAAGAATTTCTGTTAAAACTAAGATTATTTGTTTGTTTTGTGTACTAAGTAAATACATTGCATAATGCACCAGTTTTAGAAGATATATTTTTCTTCTTCTTCTGAGGCATTTATTTAAAATAACTCTTCATTCAAAACACTACTAATGGTCCAGGTTTTCTCTTGACAATAAGGACACCAGATAATGTTTGAAGGATATCACATGAATACCGGAAAGAATAACTTAGATCTTTCAGTAGAAATTGCTGGAAATTATCTCACAATAATAATTGTGTAATCCAAATTGCAACCTTTACTTGTGATCCTTTTCATTGGTGTAATGTTTGCAATATTTCAGACTAAGCTTGGAATCAAAATAATTTTAAAAAAGAGTTCACCCTGCAACTCTGAACCCAGTGATTAAAGTGTTGTAAGTGTGAAGAAAAAAACAAACATTTGATCTATTTCTGCTGACTACTGCACATATCTGTGAATAAACTTGGCAAAAGAAAAAAAGAAAAAAGAAAGAAAGAACCCACCACTCTTGGTAGATGTTAGTTCTTTCATTTAGTGCAACAAAAAAAAAAGCCAAACTTGAATGAATCAATGATCATTCTGGCTTTGAAAAGCAAACTTTAAAAAAAAGCAAGATAAACGTTTGTGATTATTGGCAGTTTTTTTATAGATGAAGTAGAAGAAAATGATAGAATAACTTATTCAGGAAAATTATGAGAAAGATTATGAAATCACACTGTAATTTGGAACGAGCTGTTACACCTGACTCACCGTCACAAAAATTACCACATCAAGAGAGGTGTAAGTTGAAACAATAGAAGAGATTATAAAACTCCTCCAAGAAGTTATTTCAACAGTGTGGCCAAAGATGCTGGTTGCTCATAGTTGGAAGAATACAAGTACCCAAGGAAGATGTGAAAGTATTAGGTTAGAAACCTCAAAAGAAAACACTTTGAAAACAGACACTGCAAAACAAAAAAAAATTAAATATAAATGAGGAAATTGGATTGGACAAACATAAACCACTATTAACATTTAAACAGGAAAAAGCAAGGTTAAAGAGTCCGAAAGAGCAACAGCTTTGTATTGTAGAAAAATACTCAACAGTGGTACCAAATTCTGTTTTGGGTAAAGAGGTGATACCATAATTTTAATTAGGCGTCGGTTCAGTAAAACCTTTAAAGATGACTACCTGAAGAAAACCCCAGTATTTCAACTGTCATTCACAATATAATGTTGCATTTTAGGTAAATGACCAGGTGTGATGGTCATCATTACCTTTACAGGAACTGCACAGATATAAAGCAGCACTGAAACTTATTTCATCAACCGAAAGTAAGAAAATATCAGCTCAATAACATCGCCAGAAAATGGTCCAGATTTCCCATGACTGAGTGATTCAGCCTATTGTTTCTCTACCTACCACTTTCTAGACAAAACAATAATAATAATAACTGACAGTGTTTTTTTTTTGTTTTTTTTTAACGTATGTCTTATAAAACATACGTAAAAGTTTTTTTTGCTTCTTTGAATTTTTTTTTTCCAAAAAAAAAAAAAAGAGATGGAATTAGAACAAAAAGAGAAGATATTCTCAAATTTTACTGGAGATCATAGTTCTGTATTTATCAGTAAGGATGGGTCCAACTGGAGCAGCAGCTCAGTTTTTCTACTGTTGTTGTTCAACACAGCAGATGTTTGGATTAATTATTAATTCTGATGAATATTTTGTTGTTTAAAATAAAAAAAAGGCACTCTTTGTCAGTGGATCAGCTTTCATGGCAACCTAGACTAGTCTTATGGCAGAAAGTGAGCAAAACAACCACAGTTTCATAAAACCATGAGTTTCCAAAACCACCATCCCTTCAGCAGTAGCACTTATTTAAACAAATACAGCTTCTTTTTTTCCACCACATCCAGCCTCACCAAGAAAGAAGAAACAAACTGAAACATCTGCAAGTCGTTATGAAACCTAATTTGTACATTTTAATAAAACGTATCTACTTAGATGTTTTTGGCGGGAGGAAGGGTTTGAAAGTATGCTTTTCAGCGAGTCGTTGAGATTTGAAGGGTTTCATTCACTCACAGACCAAGCTGAAAGCAGAATTATGCAAGTCTAATTTCATTTATGATTTCTGTGGAAGGACAGTGAAGATCAGAGTTTATCATTATTAGTTTTTTAGAGCTTATATGGGTAGAGAAGCTAAGATCAAGATGATAATGATTATTTTGAATAGCGCACTGGCTGTTGGGTGCTTGCATTGCACTCTCTTAACAAGATCTTAACAAGTCTTCAAATGTCACGTAGACTTGTTGTTATCCATTATTACAACCACAAAATGAAAACTAAGCGTTTCTATAAATGATAAGAGATAATTCCAGAACCATATGGTCACTTTATTAAGTATACCAAGTATGGTTGGTGAGTGTATTTACAGCATATAAGATGTTGAATCTAAAATAGCTATAATAGCTATAATCAGTGTAATTATGGTTTTGTATTGGAAAAAAAAAGCTTTGTCCAGAAAACAAAAACAAACAAAAAAAAAAAAAAACAGTGGTCAAAACTAATTTTGACTGTTCTCCTGAGGTGTCTCACCTGGACTTTCGTAGGCAGCATCCAGTGCTTTAACATTTCTGCAGTAGTGCCATTGGGCAGGACCACCGGGTCATGCAGATCCATGCCTAGTGCAACTATGCACGTTGGGTAGCACACAGAACCTGCAAAGCAAATAAAGTGGAAAAGGATTAAATGTTTCTCAAATCCTTGCCACAAATAGTGTAAAATTATCTAAGGTTTGTCTGTTTCCTCAACAAGACATTGATGTATTTTGGCAATAACTATAAAAAAAAAATTTTTTAAATTCTCCCTCAGATACCATCATTGATGTGTGATTTCTGTGTCCTTTTATTTTATATACCTCGCTGACCCTCCTGGAACTTGAAAGGAGAAAGATTGCTCCTGATGGTAAAGATCAGATTTTAAAAGACCTGTCTTAAGGTTGTATTAAAAATGTGTACCTACTAGTCAATAAAAAAAGCCAACTTTTCAACATTTTTTTTTCTTACACAATGTTTGACTCAAAATGACATTTCTCTCAAGGTTTACAACTGAACTCTAAATCAAAATGTGGAACAGGAAATGAGGGGTGTTGTAACTGTTTGGACAGAAGGACATAAAAAAGATTAAAAGCAAAAAGTTAATCAAGCCCTTTTATTTATTTATTTAGTTATTGTCCTAAAAAAATAATTTGTCTGTGCTGTCTTAAAAAAAAAAAAGAAAGGAAACATTTTTGGCTATGCTTGACAGAGGGGAGGGAAAATGATTAGGAATGTTTGTGCTGGACTACAACTTGCATTTGTAAAAGAACATGGCACTCACCAATGTCCATTCCCTGGTCACAGCTATACTCCACAGAGTTGAGATCTGGAGGAGAAGAGCAGGACTCCCGGAGTGAGGAGCACATCGTGAGCTCTCCTGTCCACTTGCCATCCTTAGTGCATCTAATTTCACTCTGGAAGCAAACACAGAAACCAAATATGTAACTGATACTTGCAGCTACGGCACAACAACCACCAAGACAAGATTCGATTAAATAAACTTGCTGGTTACAAATCATTATGTAATGCATTTATTCATTACTAAATATTTAAGCTGTGTTTTAACAGTAACACCTATTTTAGTGGCTGAAATTCAAGTAACCAGCTGAACTAAGACTGACTTCATAGTCCCATGAGTGTGCTGAAATCTCACATTTTCTGTGGTGTTTGTGCACTTCAGGGTGCAGAGGGTGTTGTATTTCATGCCATTGGTGCAGGTGTACATGCCCTGAAACACATCAGGCAGGGCTGGGCAGTTTATCGGCTCGCAGCTATTTTCCTCCCACTGCCCTCCCTCCAGGCATTCCAACCTGAAGTACTTCCTAAAAACAACAGGAGTGAATGCACACACGCCTGAATCCACAAACACCATCAACATGCGCAATTTAAAACACTGAACATGACATTATGATGCACTGAGATTTATCATAACAAACTCAGCTTTACTTTTAACAATTCAATAACCCAAAACATATTGAGTGTGCATTGTATAGCAAAAAGATCTCCTGTGTGGCGGATTTAGGGTGTATTTATATGGGTACATGGGTCCAAGGTAAGAGTAAAACAGCGTGTTTAACAACCTTTAATAGCTGCTGCAGCTCACATTCACATGTTGGACTAATAAGCATCATGGGTCATTAAAATGTTTACACATATATTTGAGATGGTATAATTTATAAATACACTCAGCTCCAAATGTTACTTTTTTTCACCATGTTGGATCGAAATATCACATGAATGTATATTTTGAATGTTTTTGTTTTGTTTTGTTTTTTAACAGTGGTCCATTTCGGCTTGTTAGATATTTGTTAAACTGCATTGCACTGAAAAAAAAAAAAAAAAAACATGTCAGCTCTACATATTTATATCGAACATGAACTGAACACCTTCACTGCTACCATTATAGACTGAAAAGTGTGAAGAAAGAGAGTGTTGACTTCATATAAAGGATAATATAAACTTACCCTAGAGGCTGTGTCTCCTATTTGGAAACCCACAACTCATTACTAACATGGGCATCATGTTCAGTAATGAGCAGTTAACTCAGTGAATGCAACTGGCAAAGCAATGAAGAGGCCATGTTAGCAGCGGTACATATTTTATTAGACCCTAATGGGAGTTTGTTCCGAAACTGGATATAGTTATGCAGCTGACGGCCCGAGAAATACCTCTTAAAATGGTGCCCATTGATATTTAAAACTTGGCCCTTCAGGGCTTTGGCTCTTCATGTAATGCATTGTTACACCTACATGTAAAATATCTAAATCAAAGATCCTAATTCTTTTTGGCAGTGTTTAATGGGAATCTTGTAAAATTAGGGAAAGAAGGAATTTCCTTCATTACGCAAAAGGGGAATTTGTAATTAAACACTGCATTTGCTTGCTATCTACGCAAAATAGCTCAAGCTACGTATACATTAAAAGAAACAAATGCCTGAAATGCAATTTAGTCACTAACAATGTGAGATGTCTATCAAAAAATGATGCTGTATTTGCAGCATTATGTATGGTTAATATGCTGCTATACCTTGATAATACTGCATTACTAAAGCATTAGCTCCAAACCACAGAGGGACTGTCCGGTGAGATACCAATGGCGCCTACCTTGGTGTCTTCTTTTTGAGGCTCCCTAATACATAAAAGCCTGGTTTGCATTTGTAGCGACAGATGGAGCCAACATCATGACCTGAAGCCAGACAGTTTGCTGTAAGCAGTCTGGCGTTGAGTATGTTTGGAACCTCTGGGCACTCTATCTTGCAGTAGGCTTCTGGGAAAGACCACAGGCCATCCTCCAAACACTCCAACCTATCATTGTTACCTGAGGGAGAGAAACTGACAATCAAACAAAGTCCACGGGAATGTGGAAAGCATTGACTATAGCTTTTCTTGTGCCTGGATGTTACTCTAGCCTCTGTAATGATGCAGTATGTTTAATACATGTGTTCATCAAAGTTTTGAGATGGCATAGTGACCTCAGGAATTAGATTATAACTGGAACTCTGTAAAAAGTAACTTCAGGTGAGTTTTCATACATTTTTTACTACTACTGCATATTGTGTTGGAGAGGGCATAATTTTATTTTCACAGCTGCCTGTATAGCAACATTTGGTCACTTGAGAGTACTAATGCCTTTAATACTTATTCATTTTCCCAAAATGTTTTTTCTAGTCAGTTTATGCAAAACCAACTGTATTAGGCAATATAACCAGGAGTGTGTGAAACTGGCTTACAAAAAGGAGCATGCATGCATGCATGTGCATGTGTTTTGCTGTTTAATAAAAAGAGATGTCTCCTGACAGCAGAGTGACTGAGATGTAGGAAATGAAAGGATATCCACCATAATCAAGAAAAAGAGACTAAAAATCCAGCAAAGGTTTTTTTTTTTCATTATAGAAAGATAGATTGAAGTTCACTTAGGAAGGTTGTGAAGCACTGAAAATTCTACAGTATTTAAAGTAAACATCCTACAGTCTAAAACACAATAAAATACATGGAACATGAATTGTTCAAAATCAAAGATGGACTTCTTTCCAAGCAAACACTTTGGATTTGTTTATTTGCTCCGTCTTTCACAGTTATGAGGAAAACTAACCTTCAGCTTTGCCAAGAGCTGATATTTTTCATGCCTGTAAGAACTGATGGAAGCGTTGTTAGGTCACATGGAAAATCACAGCACCATAAACCCTTTACATTGTTAGTGGCTCTATAAAATGTCATTAATCTTTAGCATTAATGACATGTTCTTAAAGTATTTTAAAATCAAAAGTGTTGTGATAATGAAAAATGTTAAAACTGGTCTGTACCGAGCACATTTTTGTGAAATGCACAGTGTGCTTTAAATGATGAGTGATGCATGATGGCCTTTAAATGTATTTCACTAAATGAAAAACCACAAATTGAATTATATTTGTGCTTTTTCAGATGGTAATAAGTGTCTCTTATTGCTGACTCCACTGTGACATTTAAGTGTGGCTTTCCAACCACAATCACAAGTGTGTGGACATTAAACTCGTCTATGGCACTGCATAATCAGTTCGCTTAAAAAAAAAAAAAGGAATGATTTTTTTGCTTATGTGCACTATGATATTCTAGTTTCTGCAGGCAACAGGCACTGCTTGTTCAGTATTTCTGTTGCAAGTGATCTTTTTGGAAATATTGTGGACATCTGAGCAGGGGCGAACTGTGGCATGTTTGTGCGAGCATGTGCAGGCGAAAGGAATATTCCATGTTGATTTTTCTACATTCAGACTGATTTTCAGAGAGAAATACCCACATAACATTTCAAAGGCCTTAAAGCTGAAAAGAAAAGCAATTTGAGGAGCATAACTGATTGAGAAGGATTTTGTAAATGACATGTCCAATGTAAAATATATCAATCACCCGTGTCTTAACCGGTCATAGAATCTGTTTGGTGTCCTTCATTACTGAGGGGAGATGTAAGTCACGGAAACAGAAAGGACCATCCAGACATTTATCAGAAACAAGCAAAAACAAACAAACAAAACAAAAAAAAAAGGCTCTGTGGTAGTCTGGGGTTATATCAGTGCCCTTAGCAAAGCTCATCGACATTTCTGTGATGGAAGTATTGATGCAGAAACATACACTGAGATTCCTTAGCGCTTTAGAGCAACATATGCTGCATTAAAGACATATTTTCCAAGGACATCCTTGAATTTTTCAATGAGACAATGCAAAACCACACTTTGAACACTTTCCAAAGTGTGTATGATTGTAGAAGATAGTTTGCTGCCCAGCTGGAAGTCCTGACCTGTCCTAAACGGAAACTACAGCAATCCTGTACTGCTCCACCCATAGGACTTATTTGCAGACAATACCACAAAAATTGATGGATGTTAACAGATGAAATGATAGAGGAGAAAAAAGTGACATATTCACCATAAATACTGTCAACCAGGAAAAGTCAAAGAAAACTTAGGAATCACCACATATTTTTTATTGCATATAATCCTATTTTTTTCTGACCTGGGATTATAAAACTCATTAAAACATAGCAGATTAGGCGATCCCACCTTGTAATATGGCTGGCGATCCACAAGTAAAGGAGCACTGTTTGCCAAAGGTTGTTCCCTCAGAGCAGCTGAATATAGCGTGAAAGACATGAGACTGATCAGGAGGGCTGCAATCTACGGGCTGACAGCTAACTACGCGATCCCATGAACCATGAAAACACTCCAGCTCTGTTGTTCTCTGGAAGTGGAAAAGGAAAAGGACAAAACAGAACGCGAGTGAGTGTCATGCATGAATGTGAGCACACCGGTCATAAAATCTGTTTGGTTTCCTTCATTAGTGAGGGGAGATGTAAGTCACAGCAGTTGTTAATGATGAAACAGAGCGAAGCCACAGATGTTGGCCATAACAAAAACAAAAAAAAAAACACATACACTTTTAAATAGTGGAACAAAATGCTGTTGTACCACACCAAAAAAAAATGCAAGCTCCACATAGAAAAGTTAGCAGTTCAAGGACATCTGGTGTTATTTAAATGATATAACACATGAAACAATATCAGTCTACCTGATTGTGTGGGGTCCTCTTGCCATTAAGGACAGTGATAGTGAAACCCTTTTGACACTCAACAAAGCAGCGTAAGCCTTCACCGCCTCCTGTGCACCTAGGGAGATGCACTGATGTATAGATAGTTCTCCTATTTGTTTTTTTTTTTTTTTAATTGTCTAGTGGTTCATCATTTAGTTAAAAAAGAGCCTACCTGACAGTGGCGTTGGTTATCTGCGGAGAGGTGCAGCTATCCATCTGACAAGGCTGTCGCACACAGCTATATCAAATATCGAGTGAGTTAAAAAAAAAAGGGAGAGAAAAAGAGGAATGAGAGGGAAATTGAGATAAAAACCTAGACCTAAAGTGGTCATTATTTCTGTCTCTGCAGATCTAAATTAGACCACCAGTCCACACACTATATTTACTTTATCTTTGATTCACATTTTATTTCACTTAATAGACTCCAATAATTGTGTGATGAATATGTGCAGTTTCAGAGTTAAATCAAGCTTAGTTTCTAAGCAATGCATTTAACTATTATGTGTGTGTGTGTGTGTGTGTGTGTGTGTGTGTGTGTGTGTGTGTGTGTGTGTGTGTGTGTGTGTGTGTGTG
>JAOWBL010003001.1:0-12842 GCA_028564865.1 Zenarchopterus dispar | reverse complement strand
AAAATGAATATATCTTAAAGATGCATTGTTTTGTTTCTCACCCCCCCCCCCCCCCCCCCTCCCCCCCCCCAGCCTTTTATTAGAAAAACCCACCCCTTTGTATCTCTTAATATGTTTAGGCACATGTGTATAAAAGCATACTGACTGAAAGATTAATTTCCAAAAACTGTCACTTTGTGCTTGAGCATTTCATTCCAGGGATGAGATGTCAGGTGAGATGTTTGGCAGCTTGTTACGAGCTTTTGTTTTTATCGTTTTAATGATGTTGACTTCTGTCTCTAACAGGTACATGGTGATAAATGTGAGAATAACCTAAAATTCATGTTTGGCTAATCTAAAGGTGAAAACTTGACAAAGCCTTTTTCAGTAAGTTCTCCTGAAAAAAGTGTTTGACCTTATCAGCCTGGAGGTGAGGAAGCTCATCTTTACAGCTGATGTATTTCTTGTCCTGTATGTTAATATTAAAGCTGTGGTGGTTGAATTTGTGCATAAATCTGATTTTCACCACTTTTTATGAAAATCTCACACACAATGTGATCTTTAATTCCCTAATACATTGTTTGGCATTCATGCAATAAAAGCAGTGTAAATGCAAATCAATAATATATTTTTATGATATCCATGCATGTACACATAAAGCAAAAGTAATAATTTATACTGTAGCTGCCCCTCAACATCTCACCCCTGAACATCAGTACGGGGAGACAGAGCAGCATTTTGAAGCTGCCTTTAGGGACAGCAGTAAGTGCGTCACAGAAAGTTCTTCACGTGATGCTGAATTTATATCCGATAATTACACACAACCTCTACTGGTCCGATATTACTCTACCCTTCCTGCTCCAATCCTGTTCTGGCAATCCATTATCATTTGTTTTTTCCTATGCAGAGCACGGTAACACATTGAATATAGCAGGCCTTCAAGGCAGATCAATGCCAATATTTATTTCATGTCAATTACTGAAGCAGAACCGCAGAAGGTAGTGATGAAAGTAAATGTCCTCTCACAGAGAGGTCCAGAAAACCATGTTAGAAGTGCAGCCTGCTGCTTCAAGCTTGAAGAGCAAGCAATATGAAAACAAGTACAGGTTATAGGATTCCAATAGTGCAAGCTGCACTCCTCACTGAGGGGGAGGGGGGTGCCTCAAGAAAGATGTGTAAAATCCCATGGCTTTCAGCAAATGATATTCTTTTCTTTACTACTGTTTTTTTTTTTTTTTACCTGATTCTCCCCTCAACTGATTTAAGAACACAGTTCATTTTCATTGCTGCTACAATCTCTTTTATTGTGCTGCAAGCGAAGGACTAGTGTCAAAACTAGTCTGTTTGATTTGTTTGATTTATATAGCATTTTAAACTGGAAGTTTTTAGCAGACCCAATAACACCCAGCTCTTTGTATTTTGTGTGATACTGCTGTAGTAAATCTCACTGTGGACAAAGGCAATCTAAAGATAAAATGACAATGGCCTTTTTCCCCCCTTCCTATTCACAATTTCCAAATTACAGAAGCTGTTGTACATCCCACTTATATTTTGTTTTGGAAATGGTGTGTGTGTGCAAGGCTGTGCATGTTGGGTATATCTTACAAATAAAATGCCACTTTATTTGAATGTAAATTTTGTGATTAAGCTATCAAACTTTCAAATAGCTCCTAGTTGTGGCTGCTGGGGAAGAGGATCAGTCATCACAGCTAATTCAAGCGTTCCAACAAAACCAAGCATATCTTTTTAAATGGAAAAAACAAAACTTCAATGCATTACTATTACTGGGATTTCAGAATTATTCCCCCAAAATTAAGTTTATTCAAAACACAGCAAATAGTGTCCTGGATGAAACTGTTTCTATTATGGTAAGCTCTCCATATTGACTACCTATAAAAAATATATATATATATATATATATATATATATATATATATATATATATATATATATATATATAACTTAAAATTTCTCTTATCACATACAAAGTATTGAATTTCCTGTCCTCTTTCAGTTTAAAAGATCTAGTTGTTCTTTATAAACCAGTGAGAAGTCTTTTCTGTCAGAATTCTTATTTTTGAGTTCACAGGTATGTATTGGGAGGCAGAGCATTTAATTTTCAGTCTTGAATGTTCCAGCTGTCAGTTGGTGAATGAAATGCTGACTCTCTCTCTAGTTTTAAGACTATAACTTCCTTATTTCATGAAGCACATATTTAGCACCTTTTTTTAAAAAAAAATACTGCTTCTTTTTATATGATCAATATTGTCTTTTATATGTTACCCATTTTAATTTTTTACTCTTGTTTATGTATATGACATCTATCAAAACATGATCTTAGATTTTTTTTCCATTAAAGTGTTTACAAAAAGAAGGCAAAAAAAAATAATGCAATATAACACAAACAGCTGAAATAAAGCTGGTAAAGGTTACAGCTGTGACCATTGATGCTTCTTGCTGTTACTTGCTGTTACTATTGACCATTACATGTCAATAATGTTTGTACTGTTGGATAACAATTGACAAATGAAACAGTTTATCTCAGTAGTAGTAATAGTAATAAATTGCACCCTTTTTTCTCTTTGTTTTCCCCACTCCAGATTTATTCTTGACAACTGGAGACCATGCGTTTGAGACCTGGATCAACAAGGTAATCAGCTTTATTCACTTCCTAGTATTTGATCTGTGGGTTATTTTATAACACTCATTTAAGCATTTAAAATGGTTATGTCCAAACTTGTAAATGCCACAGTAACAGAACTTTGTTCAAATTAAGTCACTCTTTGTGATAGCATATTGCTTTGCAGGCAGACCGCCTTGTTGAATGTGCTGTAAATAAGTTTGAAGAAATATTGCTGCACAGTTTATATATTCAGTGATTTGAAGGAAATTAGCACAAATGAAGACAAATGCCTTGGATAACCTACCACATCTTCAACTGGGTTATATAATTGCCTGATGAAATTTAAAAATTCTTGAAAAATATTTTGTAGAATGTAAAGTGAAAGGCAAACTAAAATTTCAAATGCCATAGTAACACAAACTAAGTCTGTTTGTACTGAACAGAGGCATCTGTTCAGTACAAACATAATTATTAACACAGTGATTTGAAAGTGATGATCCACCCACCAGTTTCTCAGTTAAAATCTTAAGAGGAATCTATTGCTTAAACTGTCGGATGCATGGCTGTGCTGTTCTTATGTGTGCTAAAGTTTCAAATAATCAGAAACATGTACGGACTAAAGTCAAGTACCACTATGAAATTTAGAGAGGAACACAGGCATAATCTGTCTCTATTAATACAATAAATGGATGTGTTAGATTTTGGTGAGTCTGGTATGGCTGGCAATGCTGCAAGACTCGTTTATATTCTTGGAGAGCAGGGAGGGGAAGCCATGGTTCTTAGTTTTTGTCAAAGGGGCCTATTTGAAATTCAGCAGGTCAAGGCACAAGCAGAACAGTGGTCTGTCTTATCATTGGGAGGGGGAATATGGAAAAAGGAAGCCAAGGAGGTCTGGAAGAAAGTAGAAGTAGAAACGGATTTAGGGATTTAGATGGCATTGTGTGTGAGGGGGGAAAAGAACAATTCTAAGCAGGAACACAATTGATTTCTATATCTATATTTGATTGCTCTATATTTAATATCTTCTAACCACTTCCTGGAGCATGTTGTGGTTGTCTAGCAACTGGTGCCTTACAAGGACATGATCTGTGTGTGTGCACCTGTCCTTTCTTGAGCTATACTGGATTCTGTCTGGATGCACCATAACATCTAATTCATCAGTGAAACTTTGCCCTGAGTGGATCAAGACCCTACATATTTGCACCTTCAGAGGCAGTGAGTTACTGAATGCACTACTAAGGAGACAATGGACGCTGTTAAATCACATGTACAATTTTTTTTTTCTGTCCAGATTTAAAGGTTAACATTGTTTAAAAAAATCTATGTTATGGACTTTTTGGTGAGGTTTGATGTATCTTATAACACATAAAAAGCATCTAATGAAAATGCTAAAAAAGGTTAAAAACTAACATTTTATCAGAAGGGGACTTGTATTACTGAAGCAGAACAAGTATTAATTCTTTTGCATCAAAGGATTTGGGAGTACGACAAAATGAACAGATGTCCACAGTTACAAGCAAAAGGATTTCTAACCTTGTCAGAAAAAAGTCAGTTCATATGACTCCATTTCATTTTCAACTTCAGTTCTTTTGAAATGCCAAATGTATTTCTTTCAAGTCACAACTCTATCTACTTTTTGTGTTCTTGTTGTTTCTTTTAATGTGCCTGTCTCTCAGAATGGCACAATTTTTTAACACAAACAACTCAGTGCATCAACACATGCTTGAATAATTTAAAAAAAAAAAGAAAAAAAAAAAAGATGTTCTTCCAGGAACACTACATGAATATGCACTTGCCTACTTGGTCAAATGCAAACTTAGAAGACCATGCCATTTCCCAGCAAGCACAGCAGTATTAGATTGTTCTTAATCCCGTCACGGTCTTTTGGTTCCTTGCAGCTGCATCCATCGGTCACAGGCCAGCACATTCCTCTTTATCCAGCACTCTATTTTAATTACTTTTCTCAATTTTCTCTCCGCCTCAATCTCTTTCTATCCTTACCCATTCTTTTGTTTTGTTGTGATTACACAAGAAGTCTCAGTCACAGAAGGGGAAATAAGATCAACAAGATGCAGAGGGGAGTAAAGAGGGGTGTTGGGTGGAGAATAAACCATATGTTTTCAAAGATTCGTTCTGATCTGACATGATAATCCAGTTGATTAGCTGGATGGATGCAAATTTTCTTAATCACTTAATTACCTGTACATGGTTTTACATGCACATAGAAATGCACATAGACACTTTCCTGCACAAACATAGTGAAGTATAAACATTTATTTGGGTGGCATTAATGATTATCTTTGATTATCTTTGATTATCTTTATCTTTATTTAACCTTTACAATAGATAATTTAAGCTATTTTGTCATTACTATCACTGTTATAAATGTCTTGCAACTAAAAGCATAAAGTACACATAAAAAGTGCCCTGCTTATCTAGCACTGGTGTTAACTCATACAACGCACAAAGAATGTTTTTCTTTTTGTTTGTTTGTTTTTCCATGCCAATGAGGACATTGAACAGTTGTGGTGTCACCAGACAGTTATAGGCTTAAATGATTAATAATAATTGGTTTATTGGGGCACCACCTACAAAATAGAGGGAAAATTAAGTAATAACAATGATTACTTAGTCTGTCATCTGAATTTATAAATTCTCACCATCTTACCATCTTACCAAGGGAAAACTAACTTAGTTGCAATTTTTTTTAGTAAAAGTATGCAATAATATTGAAATGTGCAAATAAATGTATAATGTTAATTTAATGGTCTAGATGATTATTGGTGACAAGCACAAGTGGAATAAACTTGGAAATACAAAAGAATAAATAAACAAGTGGGAGTGAGGGTCGGGGGTTTAGGGACTGGCCAACAGGCAAATAACTCGGTAGCAAGACACATCTGATTATCTTCATGGAGACTTTAGTCAAACTTCACTCCATCTTGAGAGGCTTCATGCAGGCCTTGGGTTGATCGTGCAGCCATTGAAAAAGGTTTTTTTTTTTTTTTTGTTTTTTTGTTTTGTTTTTAAAATGAATTGATGATAATTATTTGGTCTGCAGGGTTATCAGAAGAGGTGCTTCCGGATCTGAAATAGCATACAAGTACCTGATGTTACAAAAAGGAATGTTTTATTTTAAAAAGAAAATTTAATGATGGCACGGTTATGGTGGGCTAAGCAAAATAACTTCAAAATCACATAATGAAATTCATCAAAACTTCAATGCCAGAACTTGCCTGGAAAATTTTAGCTAGGGCCAAAGCCCTAAAATGAGGAAGGCTGGCCATCCCTATCTTCTTCACTTTATTTCTTCTTGTTCTGAGTTTCATTTGAGAGAGCTTCTAAGACAAAGAAGCCTGGAGTTTTATGTTGGATTTTGGTGGGCTTTGGGCCAGAGCCAATCAGAACTTGACACACTGAGATTCCTCCCTGATGATGAACTTCTCCCTTCATTTCTGAGTTATCACTGTCTTATCACAAGATCTTACTAACCAAATTTAAAGTATCATTTAGATTTCACAATTGGAAAAATGTCCACTTTTACCAATGGATGTAACCTTAAGAAAAATAAAGTATGTTGATGTGTATTGACCAACTAATGACAGAATATTTAAGCGTCTCTAACCGTGGTTCTTAACTAAGTAACAATGAATTAACATATGGCTTTCACAGCATTTTTATTGTTGACTGTTTAATGGAAGTAACAGGTCATTACCTCTGGTTTTGAAAATCACACAAAATCATATTATCTTTCTTTAATTGTAATTAAAACACTGACAAACTGAATTTAAGTTCCAAACTTCATGGTGACAAAAAAAATATTCATTTTCAAAGGATACACTCTTGTCTCCTTCCTACAAATGATTACAACTGTTTCGGGGATGCTACAGCGTTCCACTCTCCATCAGCAGCATTTGTAAAATGCATTAAAAGGCAGACAAAAAGATCCACTGAGTTCATAAGAAATGATTCCAATGCATTGCCTGTCCATAAAAAGCCAACTAGGGCTTGTGTGTGTCTGTGTGTTTGAATGCACATTAGGAAGTCTAGTCCTCAAAGGAACGACACCAACTGGAACTTAGAAAAGATGTATTTCAGGCAATAGCACTCGGCGGCCTATCTTGGAGTCAGAAGAATGTATTGATGTACTGTGCAGCATACTAGAACAGTGGTAGCATCTAAGAGAAGCGAGGCAAATAATGATTTTTAATGAGATTCACACTTCACAGAGGATGAAGTCAACACCTGTCCAGAGTCTGGTAGATAATGTGGAACTGTAGGTTCTCCTGTACTTGCTTTAGTAGAGTGACAAGGGACACAATCATGGCGCACCACACACACACACAAAGCAAACAGAAGCATTTCAAAGGAATAAATGGGATAGTGTGTGTGGTGAATGTGAGCACTTGCGGTGAAGTTATATAAGCCCAACAACCATAAAATTGTTTTGGGTTTTTTTTTTAGAAAATTTAAAACCATTAACTTAAAAAGCACAGTATGGAAGCTGTTAACTAATAAGTAATAGGAACAGTTTAACATACTGAAAAAAAAAATAAGATAAAACAATGGAAAAAAATCGAGCAAACTGATTAAGAAGGAGAGTCTTTCCGAGCCTCTAGGGCTGATTTTGAAGTATTAATTTTGAATACAGGATCTAGCTAGCAGCAGAGCCAACTTTGAGGGTGTAGTCATATTGTTTGTTTTATATTGACGTAAGCTTATATAATTTGACTTGAGTAAGTTATGATTTTGCAATAACCCGATGTGTACCTCTAAACTTATCATTTCACTGCAGTAAATGCTTATAGCGCATCAAGGAGACACAAAACATTTTCCTTGACATGCCTCACAGTAGTCTAGTTGTATTGTAGTTTTAGTGGAGTTGCTTTAATCTGCAGAGATGCTGCATTACTGACATGTCAGAAGTTTAATGCAGTAAAGCAGTTGTGCTGAGATTAAGAAGCTGTGTAATATTTGTTTCCTCATTGAAACTTGGTTTGAAAATGATAAGGGAATCAGATTAATAAGCAGAACTGACAACAGCATCAATATCAATAAAGTGTTATTGATTCCCATTACTGGTCAGCTGTAATGTCATTTAGTTTGTACCTAGGAAACCATCAGGCAAACAAACATTGCTCCATCTCTCTGAACCTGCAGACAATAACACTCTACCATCTCATTATGCCCATCTTCTGCTGCACGTCATATCTGCTAGATGCACATTTATTTTTTTTAAGTTATGATTTATATTACCCTGCTAATAATTTATGTGATGACTTATAAACAGTGGTGATACTAAAATGTAACTCCCATTTCATTTATAAATTCAGATAAGACATACATGTATTATAATCAGGCTGTGTTCAATCAAAATGTTGAGTTGTATACTACAGTACCCCCCCCCACACACACACACACACACACACACACCACCACCACCACCCCAAACATTACGTGCATGTTTCTCCTTTTGATTTAATCTTTTCTTGTGCTCTTTTCCTGTCTTCACCTCTCTGTTGGTCTTTTTCTCATTATTCACTAACGTTGGTATCAGCAGGATTCATGTCCCTCTGCATGTGTGCTCATGGCTCCGTTTTCCCACACCACTAGTTTTATCCAGTCTTCTTTCTTCCTTGTGCTAATGGGCAGCTAAGAAACATTTCAGTGCCAGAAGGCTAACTGATTAATTAGTCTACTTTTAATATTGTCAAGGTATCTCCTGTTTGTATCTTAATGAACACCCTAAAAAATAAGTATTGATGGCCTTCAAAACTGTGATAAAATAAGACTCTGGGAGCTTACAGAAAGAATGTAATGCCATTTAGCAGCATAAATTACAGATTGCAACTAAATGGTATTTCTCTAAATCAGTGTCCCCCTCCATGTCTGCTCAAGAAACTTCAAAGGCTACAAAGAATTGGGAAAGGTGTTTAATTGAAGGAATTATTTTTCCTGTGACCATACTTAGCCATGGGTATTGATGACCTTTTTCCTGTTCCGCATTGGAATTTTAAGTGTAAGTACCTTACAGGGATGCATCTTCTAAAGGGTAACAAGTTAGTTTAACAGCTTAAATGTCATTCAGCTCTACATTAACCCCCAGTTCAAGTTTAGGCAACATCATGTAAAGCGAGATCAAATAAAGTGGCTTTTAGCATGTGTTTTTCAATTTCAAAGTTGTTAAAAATGTTGGTTCATAATATATTTTACGTAAAATTAAAATAAAAACAAATGCAGTTTATTGTCACATTATGAACTGTTCAGACGATTCACAATGTGACATATTTGTTGCCCATCTGCTAGAAAATGTATGCACAAAGTTGCAGCTTGTGATGATGAATTGATTTGACATTGTTCTCTTGTTTTATGAACATAAACAAATATGCACAATGTTTTTTGTCTGTGGTCCATTTAAGGTCTAGTAAAATAATCTTTCATCTTAAAGGAATTACAACATCATTGTGGTTATATTTCTGATTTTTGTTTTGTCTCAAAGTAGATTTACAGTATCTACAGCTGTGGAACTTCATAGCTGACTTATTCATTCTTGGACATTGACGAAACCAGAGTTTAAGATACAACAGGTGCATTTATAAAACTGCATAATTTCTGTTTCTCCTCTTTTCTTTGCTTAACTGTCATTCTGTCAGGCTGGGAACTTCACCAAAGCAGACATCATATCACAGCCAGATGTCAAGACTGTTGGCCAGTCCTCCTTCGTTGACTTTGGTGAGAACAAAGAACATTTATCAATTAGTTTGGATTTTGATAGAAAACATAGAGCTTATTTGGACAAAGTAAAATATTAAAACCACAGGAAATCAATGTGCAAAATTAACTCATGTTGCCTAAAAAGCATCTGATCTTTGTTGCTTTGTATTCTAGTTCAGACTGTGTCCAGTGGCTGGGTATTTGTGCGCATGTGTGGCAGATCCATTTCTCTCCTTAGTCCTTTAAGCTCCCTTTGCATTTGAAGCTATGCATCTTCAAAGGACTCCAAATAGGGCTGGTTTTATTGGCTTTGTCAGTTTCTCCACAGCCCTCTCATCACACAACTTTCCTTCTCTTAACACACAGAATCCACAAATGCTCACCTCTTACCCACGAAACTAATCTCACACATGTACCCACAGCTACAGACGCAGTCTCACACAATACTTTCTAATACACACTGAAAATCCAGCACAGAGTTGGATTTATGTGAACATCTTATCCCCTTAAACAATCTTGGCCAGTAGTATTCATTGTTCAGCTCAGCCTTACATCTGTCCTCAGCAAATCTTTCCTGAGTCTCTAATCTCTAGGCTGCAGCACGTGACCCACAAAGTGGCCCCTGGTCCTGCTGTTGTTGGTGCTGTGTTGTAGTGGCTCCTTATGCTTTCTATTAAAATGTGTGGTATAAAACAGTTAACTAAATGCAGAGTACATAATATACTATGTATATGTACTGTGTGTGTATTTTATCATATATACATACACACACACACACACACACAGGTGCAGTTTAGAAGGGGTGATAATAACAGTATGGTTACATACATGGTTAACTACAGAATTGTCTTCTGATTGCCCTTACATTCTGAAAAAATAAACTGGCAAATTTGTCAGCAGAGCAGACTGTGCCTTGTAGAGGTGGAGTAGGATTAAGGAATATTTTAAAGGTGGAGAAAGGTGGTGATGCTGATCCAATCATTGTAAGAAGTGATTTTGTCAGAATTGAAGCTGAATGAGAATCAGAGTGGTTGATAGCTTTTGAGATCAACTCAACTACTAGGTTGTAAAAGAAGAAGAAGAAGAAAAAAAAGGTACATTTTCTATCGGCACTCGTGAGACTGGTAGATGGCTCATGGAGGCTGTCTTTAAGCTGTAGGTGAGACAGATTTGATAATTGTTTTTTTTTATTTTAATTGGTTATCATCTTAAATGTTTTATATAAATGGCAAAACTAAATAAACATGGCCAAAAATTGTGAAGAGTACATTTTATTTGTAATAAAGAGTGGCCTTTCTTAAAACTAATTTGGCCCATAATGTTAGGTTAAAAAAATATAGACAGTGTTCAAACAGTCCAGCATCCTTCTCATTTATTCTTTTTAATGATCTACAACTGTGCTACATTTGGCTACTATACATCCATCTGCTTATATTCATTTTTACTTAATTGCTCCTTTGAGGTAGTTGAACTTTTTTTTTTCTTTTAAACTGCTCACTTTTATTCAGTCACTGCAAGTAGCTGTAGTTAAATGAGTAAATGTCTGTGTATGTATTCTTGTGTAATGTCTCAATTTCCTTGGGTTTTAATTCTCCTGTTTCAAACTAACTAAACATCTGATTACCCAAAGCTAGATGGTGTATTTTTTTAGTTTAAGTTTTATCCCCTTAATTAAATTGACATGTATGTCACTGTAGACACGGATCTGATGAAGCTTGTATTAGCTAAGTTGTGATATGATAAAAACGATATTTAACACTTCAACAAGCTTATGTTGTTTGTGGTCTATGGCTTTTTTGGTTTGTCATTCATTTTTTCTTATGACATCTAGACAATTCATGTTTGTCAATGTGACCTTATCACTCATTTTAAGCCATCTACCATGATTGCTGTGGGTTTTTGGTTGCATAGCCACACGCGCGCACACACATACCAGCGGATTTACATGGATAAACACATGCTTATTGGCAAGATTAATCTTTTAATCTTACTTCAGCTTGGTGTGTCCATCAAATACTTGGTAAACAAACTTCCCTTTCTTAAAATGGCAATAATCTATTGGCCAGAGAGAAAATGATTCATATGCTGAGGGAATCTTTGTCTAAGTTTGTGTGTAAAAGTATCATCTGTGGATGCAGAAGTCTTTTCTTTTTTCTTTCATCTTTGTAGTTCCTTGAATCATCAGCTTATCTTGATTTTAACACCCCCACTGCCATTTCTTTCATCTTTTCCCATTTTTTTTTCTTCTTCTCCTCATGAAACTAAAATGTGTGACAAAGATGCTGAACTTTATTAGGACTGCTGTTTGGGGAGAGAGAGAGTAGGGTGGGGGCATTTAGGACCACATCATGTCTCTAATAATCTACTAAGAGCGCTACCTAATAGGACCTCATGCCCCCCCCCCTCCTAGTTAGGTTTTGTACACTCCACTCAGCTCCTCCTCATCTGTCGTTCTTTATTTCTCTTCATCTACTATCTCTCCTATCAGACCATGGTGTTCTCACTTTTCATGCTTGTTTTCCTTCTCCTCCCTCTATTTTTCATCTGAACAGCTCAAAGTGCCACTGAATCTTCAGATGTCATTACACTGTCTGAAGATACACTATCTCGCACTCTTTTTTTTTTTTTTTCTCCTAAGTTTACTTTGATGCAGTCTTTTCATGTAATGGCCTCATTTTTTATGTTCTGTTGAAGTGATTCATAATTTGTCTTTCATATTCTACAGTATATAAAAAAAGGAATATTGCTTCAATTGGTACACAAATTATAATATAGTGATGGTGTCATAAACAGTAGCTGAAAAGATTATTACAGTTTCGCTTTGATTACGTTGCACATGCTATCCAATAAATAAAAAGTGGGTTATAACTAAACTTCTTAGAGTTGCAGATGTGTATTGAACTTCAAATTGTCTGGCAGACAAGTGGAAATGTTCAACACCAGCAGAGTTGTTGTCTGCTAGAAAATCAGTGGGGCTGCATAGAAGAGCTAGAACAAACCAGCAGATCAGATCTGATAGAAAATGACGAACCTGAAAAAGAACATAAATATTTTAATGGCATGTGTTCTAAATAAATCTATTATACCTTTGAGCATTCAGTTTTCTTTTATAATTGGGAAAAAACATTCATTAAGACGGTAAAACAGAGGTGATGCCCATCCCTTCTGCCCCACATCTTATCAGAAATTTAGGGCTCTTGTGTAATGGGAGGAGGAAAATAATCTCTTTCTTTTTGAAAAAGAATTTTAAAGGGCTGAGTGATGTGATATTAAAGTGGTAATTGAGCAATGACTCCCCAGAGTTACCAGCTACAGTACTATGGGAAGCAGGTAAGGCAGTACTATGAGGTAAAATCATTTATAGTGTCTTAAGATCCTATACAATGCCCCTTCAGCCACAGTACCCACAAATGGAATTACATCAGAAAGCTTTACATTGCATAGGGGAGCCAGGCAAGGGTGCCCACTCTCCCCTTCTCTATTCATTATATTTATTGAACCCTTAGCAGCAGCTATCCGTCAGAAC
>JAOWBL010002999.1:0-12846 GCA_028564865.1 Zenarchopterus dispar | reverse complement strand
GACTCCCAGCAGGAGTCTTTCTGTGTGGAGTTTGCATGTTCTCCCCATGCTTGCGTGGGTTTTCTCCGGGTACTCTGGTTTCCTCCCACAGTCTGAAAACATGTACATTAGGTTGATTGAGAATTCTAAATTGCCCGTAGGTGTGAGTGTGAGTGGTTGTTTATGTGGCCCTGCGATGTACTGGTGACCTGTCCAGGGTGTATCCCTGCCCATCGCCTGCTATGGGCTGGGATTGGCTCCAGCAGACCCCCGTGACCCAGAAATGGATTCAGCGGGTAAAGAAAATGGGTGATTGGATGGATTATCACAGTAATCTGTGCACGTAAAGATGCAATTTTAAAGTAACACATAGCTTTCAGTCTAAAAATAACGAATTTCTAATAAATTTTGACATTTAGGATAAAATTATAGATGGTATGTCGTATATATTACTATCAAATGGTCTAAGGATGTTTTTGAGTATTAATTATCTGTAGTGTGATGTGTTTTGTGATTATTTTTGGTGTATATGACAATAAGTTATCTGTAGAAATTAATTTGTAAATCTTCATTCAGTTTTACTAGATCTCACATGTTAATGACTTGGGGCTTCTAGAAGGATCTCAGTGTGTTAGATCTTCAGATTACTATGTAGGTTCACATAGTTTTTAAATGAATAAACACAAGCAGTCACATCAGTCTAATTTGTTTTGAAAGGCTGTATATTTCATATGAAATAACAGGCTTTACTGTTAGTCCTCAGCAAAGTGTTTCTGTTAACATTTGGCTGTAGCTGTATTCTGTTAACACAAAAAACTGTCCCAGCCTCTCAAAAAAAATTTTCTTACTCATGGTTTTTTTTTCCTTTTTCTATTATCAGTATAACAGTTCTGAAATGCTGACTGAAAAAAAATCCATAGAGACTATGTGTCAAACCTGTGGTAACAACAAAACGTCTCCTTTGTTCTGATAAAGATCCTCATTTAAAAAAATTGTTAGCAGACAAAAATCCATATCTACATATATGAGGATTTGATTTTGCCTGCATTTACAGATGTGATGATCAGAGAGAAGCTTGGAAACAACACAATGTCCCAAGTGTTACCCTACACAGTTCACAGCCTTCTGATACACTGGGAGGAACGGTCTCTCTGATCGGAACCTTAGTGGCGGGCTGTTGTTGGACTTTATTGCTAGTCACAGTTTGTCAATTACAAACACTATGGTCAAACATAAGCATTACCACAAATGCAAGTGGCATCAGGACACTGTGGGTCATAATTCAATGAGCAATTTCACAATTGTATCATCAGATATGTTGTGGACACTGCAGTAGAGCCTGAGCTGTCAGCCAATTGTTGCCTTGCCAGTCACTGTGGCAAAAACTTGGGTATGGGAGGAGTTTGGTGAGGCCATGGAAAGTGACTTTCAATTGGCCCAGAGAAGCTTCTGGCAATCTGTCAGGTGGCTTAGGCGGGGAAAGTATTGATTCACCAACACTGTGTATAGTTTCGACTAAGGATGTCATCATTAAGTGGAAGACATTCTTTAAAGATCCTCTTAACCCCAACAACATGTCTTTCACAGAGGAAGCTGAGTCCGTGGACTCCAAAGTGGGATTTCCCATTACTGGGGCTGAAGTCCTCAAGGTTCAAAAGTCCCAGGGTGTCAGGGCTTCAGGGATGCTCCCTCAAGGGGAGGAGTGTAGGTACCTAGGGAAATCAGAATCAGTTTTATTGCCAAGTATAGGTACATACCGAAAGGTAAGCACATATACAAGGAATTTTTCTTGTGTGAAGATGCATGGATGGAGAAATAATAATAAATAATAAAAAGAAGAATAGAAAATGAAAATAAAACAAAACAAATATATAAATTATAATGACTTGGGACTTCTAGGTGTATCTCAATGTTAAGTGTTTATCATTTAAACATTTATAATTTAATTATAAAAATGTATAATCTATAATTAAATTATAAATATATTTTATTATTTAAATATATAATTATGAATAGTGCGAACATGAGGCAAACTGCAGTTGTACGTAATATACAAAGTGTACAGAATATACAAACAAACAGAGTTCCTCACTGATGGCTGTGTATTTTTATGGAACATGTACATGGTTGGGGTTCGTTCCCCATGGGTATCTTTCTATCATTTTTACTTAGGCTTTATTCAGCAAACCAGCAGCAGATGCAAAGAAACTGTTCTTATGGGGGAGTTGTACAGTTTGATGGCCACAGGGAGGATGGATTTCCTATGGCACTCAGTAGTACATTTAGGACATTTCTGGCCTAAACTGTCTGCGTTTTGCTGTAAACCAAGGTTTGCCATTATTATAGCTCACCTTTATGTTGTCCTCACAGAAGCCGATTTAAAAATTCACAGAATCTGTAAACTTGTCCAGACTTTGAGTCACAGTCCTGAAAATCTCCCAGTCTGTGCAGTCAAAACATGCCTGTAGATCCTCCACAGCATTGCTGGACCATTTTTTTGATGTCCTCACAACAGGTTTAGAAAGTTTTTATTTCTGCCGTTATGCAAGAATGAGATGGACCATCACGTCATCTGGGTGTCCCAGTGGGCTTGATAAGCCAAGCCCACTGTTGTGTAACATTGATCCAATGTGTTTTCCTCTCTGGTGGGACACTTTATAAACTCTATATTTTGGGAATTTTTGACAAAGGTTTTGACTCCTTTGTTAAAGTTACCAAGCACAAGGGAGTCTAGGTATGTCCCCTCTGCGCTCGATATCTGGTCAGCAAGCACACACTGTGTTTTGTGCACATTTGTGTGCAGCAGGATGTAAACTCTAACCAGGATGAATGAGAAGAGCCCGGTGGGGAATAAAATGGTTTACAGTCAGCGAGAAAAACCTTTCAGAGAGGGAGAGCAGTGCTGCTGGATCACTAAGACGTCCTTGCACCAACTACTGTTGATGTAAAAAACAGATTCCTCTACTCTTCGTCTCTCTGGAGAGCCCCATGTTGCGGTCCACTCCGAGCAGCTGGAAGCCCTCTAGCTGCAGTGCCGAGTCCAGTGTTAATTCACCAAGTCATGTCTCTGTGAAGCAAAGATTGGAGGATGTGGAGAAATCTCTGTTTTGTCCACCACTAACTGAAGGCAGTCCAACTTGTTGCACAGTGAATGCAGCTTGGAGAGAAATATAGCCAGTAGCAAAGTGTCAAACACTATAATACAGATATCCACAAATGCCAGTTAATAATTATTTAAAAAGCGAAGCCTGATGTTAATCTTACTCAAACATAGTCTTGATATATTTAAGTTTGGAGGCATCTGGGTTTGAACACAGTGGAAATATGGGGTCAGATGAATTATTGTCTCAGATCTTTTTGGATGGCATGGGCATCGTGTTATGTGCGTCAGACCAAAAAGGAAAAGACTGGCTTTCTGCAGTATCAACTTGTAACCATCAGAGGATGTTGGACAATTAATAATGTGTATATAATGTATTTGCAGGAAGAGTGGAACAAAATGACAACCAAACTCTTCATTATTTAGGATCTTCAAGGCAGAACACTGTTTTTGTATTGTGGAAAGGAATGGCACCATTGTAATGCAGGAAAAGTTTTAGTCACAACTTGTTTTGGAATGTGGATTGTAAATTGTGCAGACAGGGCTGGTGGTTAGCACTGCTGCCTCATAGCAAGAGGGTTCCTGGTTCAACTCCTGGCAGGGGAGTTGCGTCACCCATGCAGACCTTGGTTTCCTCCAAACAGCCCAGAAACATGTATATCAGTTTTACTGACAATTCTAAATTGCCCATAGGTGTGTGTGTGTGTGTGTGTGTGTGTGTGTGTGTGTGTGTGTGTGTGTGTGTGTGTGTGTTTCTCTATAAGTGGCCTTGTGATGGACTGGTGACCTGTCCAGGTGGTACCCCTGCCTTTTACCTGAGGATAGCTGGGATAGGCTCCAGCAGATCTCTGTGACCCTGACTACAAATAAGTGAATGTAGATAAAGGATTGATGAAGGAGCTCAAAACTTACAAAAAATAAAATAAAAGCAAGTAAACAACCAAACTATGATGGCGGTGGGGGGACAACAAATCTTTTGTTTATACTATGTGCAGAGAAATAAAGGCAAAGTAAATGTAAGGATAAGAATTTTTTTCTATTTTAGCTAATTCCAGACCATCCCTACTTTATCTAATTTCTGGCTGTAATTTTGTATTTGTTTCTTAACTTTAAACAGTATAGTCTTTGTGTTTGAGTAAAACAGTCTTAAAACTCATGGTCTGTTCGTCTGCTTTATGCAAACTCTGCTTCTGATCTCTTTTCCTCATACTCCTCTGGTCTCACAGGAGCATCATGGCCATGTGGATTCAGGCCCAACAGCTTCAAGGAGAAGCATTGCATCAGATGCAGGCACTGTACGGCCAGCACTTCCCCATAGAGGTGCGACACTATCTGGCCCAGTGGATTGAAAGCCAACTTTGGTAAGCTGTGGACTTTCATTTTCTTCTGATTTATCAATGGGGATATCTGATATTAATATGATTCCAAGCTGATCAGATCACGTAACACACTCAGAGAGGTTTTAGGAATCATATCCAGTGGCTTAAAAACATTTGGAGGTGGTCGTTGATTGAACATCCAGCATCCCACCTAGTTCTTAATCCCACATAATTCTTACTTTTCATTTGTTTGCTAAAAGTTAAAAAAGTGTAGAGGTGAGTTAAAATGCATGAGATGCATCAAAGAAACCCTTCTGTGCTCGTTTGCCTTAACTTATGCAGTCGCAGTTTGTAGAAATAATTGTAACTATCCACAGATAATGACAAGGTTGAGGGTTTCCGATGATTACATTTGTTTTACAAGTAGTTCTACAGCTGTAAAGATTGTCCAGCATATATCTGACTGTCCTAAATTTACTTGTTTAAAAAGGTAATGCATAATCTTTGATTAAAAAAAATGTGTCTGCAGTTATTAGCTACCAGGACACAAGCGGTGATTGCTTCAAGCACTTCTCATTTATGGTTTCACATCATATCATAGTGTATATGAAGCCTTGGCAGGCAATTTTACCTGCCAGGGCTTCAGGGCTTCTGGCCAGGTTTTGGCTGGGTGAATGGCTTCAGACTCGTTGGCTACTGACTCTGGTAGAACCTGCAACAACTGGTTCCTCCAATGAAGCCACCTCTCAGATTGGTTTGGATTCTTCAAGGTTGACTAATCCGACCACTAACCAACAGTTGGCTTGCTACCTTGTTCCTATGATATTTGTCCATCGGCCCTCGGATGTGGCTTTTCGTGCTGCATTTGTAGAAAATCTTGGACATGACCATCAACCTGATCACAAACTTAGGAACTGGCTATGAACGCATAGGTCATTGTGACTGAGGCTTACATGTAAGTTCTTAAGGGATCCCGGACAGAGGGTCCCCAGCTGTGGTTGACCAGGTGACATCTGCTGAGGGTCTTGGCAAAGCCAAGCGCCAATCATCTGACTTCCCAGGTAAATCTTGTGCGGAAGTAAGATTTTTTTGCTGCCCCTCAACTGGCCACTAGAGACTGGCTGCAAAAGTGGCACTTCTGCAGCTTCTGTTGGTAGAAGTTGTAATGGTCTTAGAACTTCTTTGAAATGGCAACCATGTCGCAGTCATGGTGCGAGAGAACATCTCCTTTCTTTTGACATTTCAAGCTCAGTTGCACTGTATTTTGAAACTAAAATAGTTGATTAAAAACAATAAAAGCAAGGATGACAATGAATCTACAAGCGTTCACTGCTTTGTACAATTGAGCAGGATTGTTCCTCCGTTTTTATTATTTTCGTTTCTGTCACAGAAACATCTGACCAATAATTGGTGCGGACATTCTTGTGAGGTTTGAAGAAATGTATTTTAGTAGGAAAGCCGAAATATAAACATATGCTTGGACTTTTCTGCATGGAAAAGAACCTGAACCAAAGAGAAGACATTAGGCGTTTACAAACTCCAGTGATATGGACGAGAGCAAACAAATCCACATGTGGAAAGCACCCATAAAGTGTTAATGGACCAAACAGGTCAGCTTCCTGAAGGACAACGTGCTTCTTTTTCTTGACTGAAAAAAAACCAGTCATGTCTCTTTTATTAAAATATAGTGCAAGTATTTAGTTGCTTAAGAGCTAAGACTTTGTCAGCAGTCTGACATCTGTAATGCATGCTTTTTCCTTTCTCAGGGATTCGGTGGATTTGGACAACCCGGCAGAGGAGCCCAAAGCCAAGCGGCTGCTTGACAGCCTTGTAGCCGAGCTGCAGAAGAAAGCCCAGCTTCAGGGAGGAGAGGATGGGTTTCTGCTCAAGATCAAACTAGGCCATTACGCCAGCCAACTGAAGGTACCAGCGATGTACAGCAAGATGGCTGCTCAGAAATACTCAGAAGTATTTCAGCCTTATCTTTGTTCATTTTTAAAGGCACACACAAGAATGTAATGAAACTCATTCAGTTGTAATGAGTTTTAATGTTAGAATACAACCTCACTGCACCATTGTTCACTAACCAAAAATTAAGGACAAAATAAAAAGGTTCATGTGGGTAATAGTAAGTATGTATGAATAAAGAGCTTATAGAGCCCTTGAAACATGAATAACCTGATGTAGCTGTATCCTGTATGATCCTATCAGTCTCTCACATGGTTGTGAAAGAATTTTGGGCCATTCTTCTTTGGTCATTTCAAGCTACACGATTTTTGCAGTCTTATAAGATAATTACATCCAACACTGTGCGACTTGGATCTGCTTCAACATGGGTAAGAGGTCAAGACCACTGGGATCCGACTGTGCCGTGATGCCCCCCTGTGTTGTAGGCTGCAACCTAATGTGCCCGCATGTAGGTTGCATCATCAGCACTTGGAGAGGTAAACAAGCAAAATAGTAAAATGAATGCCTCTGTGATAGTTCTTGTGTTTCCTGATGATGATGACTCAGCGATGGAGGATGTGTTGTCGCTCATGAGTCGGGAGAGGAGGCTAACTTTAGTTTGTGGTATGATTATGTGACCCAGGCTCCAGGTATAAACTTCATGTGGGATAACTTGCAGTCTTTTCCTAGTGTTGACTTCTTTTAACACAAGTACTCCATTTCTGGTTCTTTGTACTTCGTAAAGCTTACTTTCTTTACTGTGTCACTCCTGGGTTACATTAATGCATCATTTGAAGTTGCACATTAGTTGGGGAGTCAGCAGACATCAAAGGATTTCTGGCACTGCTTGACATCTGTCACAGCCTGTCTTTGGGTCTGTCTTTAAGATGCTCCTGTCTCACTGTGAGACGTATGACTACGTTGTTTTTTGTTTAAACAGGAATGGCTGTTTTTCTTTTTTCTTTCACAATTGCACATGTTTTGACTGAGACAGCTGAAACTGTACAGTATGAACCCAGCATTAAGGTTGGATAGAGATAAATTGGCTCTTACAATTGCATGAGTTGATTTCTGTTCGGCGTTGTTTTCATTTTTCTCTGAGGGAATCACCCCTGGGAATTACCTTATGCATAACTCTTTTAAAGTCCCTACACAACATTTCAGCTAGGTCAGTGTGTTGACTTTTACCAGGTAATCTGTTAACAAATCCAATCTGCAGTTATGTCCAAAAGTATTTCAGCAGTTTTTACACTTTGCCTACATACACCAACAGAATGGATTTGAAAGTATGTACTTTGAGCTTTATCCTAAGAGGTTTCATTATCTACAAATTACAGCCATTTTTAGCTGAAAAGAAGTTAAGTTTCCAGTCGCCAAGTCATTCTCACAGTCTCAACCTGACAGCTTTTCAGTTACTGAAGGCAGAAGGACCAACAATCAAGCAGCACCTGAAAGTGACTTAAGACTCCAGGTCTGCTGATCTCTGTGGACTTGAGTCATTGAATGCAACAATTTTCATCCAGCTAGTCAAAATGATGGTTAAATTTGCAGTTATGTCACTTTGCTAAAGTACTTTTCAGCGCCTGGAATAGAGGTGCTGTGCTAAAAAGGGCTGTAATTCCTTTATTCTAAGTGCCTATTTATTTAGAAGAAAAAGTCTGTGATCACATCCTGATCATTTTATGTTAAATCCATTATGGTGTTGTAAAGGCAAAAATCACGAGAATACTGTCATTGTCCAAATATTTCAGATCATCGTTCTGTTCGGTGACTCAGTTACATCATCATCAAATAATAATCATCTTTATTTGTCAGTATATACCGTATTTCCCCTACTAACACACATAGCAAATTACCGACAGGGCGCGTGTATTTAAGACCTAAGTATGCAAGTTCTTCAGTGTTAGGCTTTAAAACAATAAGGTCTCTGTTCAGTTGTTAAATATGGTAAATGATCATGCTTGTCCACGTACCATATTGCTAATTCATATGTACATTCAACAAAATATTCACATAAAAGAATTGACTTTCTTACCAGCACTTTCTTTCGATATATACATACCAGTAATAAAAAAAGAGAACTGAAAAAGAAAATCATATACGCCACATATAGCAAATATCAAGAAAACTTCATAAATCTGCTCCTGCCTGTTATACCTTATACTGGGCAGTTGTAATCTTGCACTCTTGTTGACGTCATGTATGGCGTCGGCCCCTCTCCGCAAAATAAACAAAGCGGTGTTAAAGTGCCTTTTCACCTCTGCTCTTTCGACACTTGGTCACGGTAAATTTAAATGTCCAGTCAATTAAATACTACATAAGATTAGGAAAAGTTTGAGCAAGGTAAGTGTCTGTCTGTCTCTGCAAACCACAACTCTTGATCGCAACTGCTATCAATTTTTATCGTAACTGGCATAAAAATAATAGCTGCACCCTGGCCTTGTGGGTGGGGCCATCATCTATTAGAGTTGGTCATCAGATCAGTAGTGCTTTCACCCAGAGACTGAGGTGGAAAAACAAACTGAAGACTCAGAGACTGAGGTGGAAGACAAATTGGAGGCTCACTCTTCATTCCTCCTTTTCTCTCCAGTAATGCATTCACAGTGATCACAGGAAGCTTCCCTGGTATAAGCTTTGACAAAGCATTGCAGTGTTCTGGAGTCTGAAGTCTGTTTCTTTCCTCTACTTTGTGGTCTACAGTCAACAAGTATCTAATATTGGAAAACAGTTTAAACGGGGATTTACTGAAGTTAATTTTAAGAAATGTAAATAGGTGTTTTGCCACAATAAATAATCTGAAGTAAACCCATTGCACTTTACTAGGCCCAGAAACGGCTTAGGCATGTTAAGACCGACAGTGTGTTGTTTTCATTTTCTTTGCAGAGCACTTATGACCGCTGTCCTTTAGAGCTGGTCCGCTGCATCAAACACATCTTGCAGTCAGAGCAGAGATTGGTTCAAGAAGCTACAAACGTAAGTGTTGGACATATTTTTGATGCATCGTTTTCCATGCTGCAGCACTCCCTGGATTTTGACAGGGTTGAGTTGTGTTTCAACCAGGAATATTGCCTTTTCTTTGTGTGTAGACAAGCTGCGAAAGTGGACCCCAGGCTATGGACACACTGTCCCAGCGCCACCAACAGATCAACCAGGCCTTTGAGGAGCTCCGCTTGGCCACACAGGAAACTGAGAATGAACTGAAAAAGCTGCAACACAGCCAGGAGTACTTTATCATCCAGTACCAGGAAAGCCTGCGGATCCAGGGTGAGAATGGCACACAGATTAGGAATCAGTACATGCTACCCATCCCACGTTAGGAGTAAGAAAAGGAGCCACTTGTACCTAACTTACAACCAGAAAGAACTGTCTATAGGTTTGGCAAAGGCACCACTTTTGGGTCATAACGGTTAAAAATGATGCAGGAGTGGCACAGCTATGGTACAGAATATTTATCCAGTCTTACAGAGCCTCAAACCTGGTTAGAAGAATGAGTGAAACCTCCCAATGAAACATGTGCCAAGCATCATCTGAAGAACACCCAAGGCTGCCATACCTGTCAAAGGAGTGAGGTTGAGGTCTGGACTGTATGAAAGTGATGTCTCCTGCTCCCTGAACCACTCTTTCACAGTTTGAGCCGGATGAATCCCAACACTATGAATATGTCTCTGACATCAGGGGGAAAAAAGAAATCTGTAAATGGAAAAACCTGGTTGTGCATTTTCTTTGACTGATCTAAGTTTTTGGTTTTTGGAGTATTGCTGAACTGAGACTTGACCTTCTGAAACAACAGCCCCAGATCAAAATACCACCACCTTTTTCTGTGACCTTGTTCCACTGCTTTTGAGCAACTTTAAACCTTTATTTTGAAACTATCTTGCTCAGGTTACTCAGTCCTTTATTCCCAATACCTTGAGTTTCTTCAAACATTTTGAGGAAGCGATTTTGTATGACCTCTGGATATGTCTTCTGAGACGGCTGATGAAGTAAGGGGGAGCTATTTACTGCATCAGGTACGAGTTAGATAAGTTTTAAAGCTGGAACAGATAAATCCCAGCGGGAGCTTTCCATGGTGAGGATCTCATGTCTGTTAAATCCAGACTGTTCATGGGAAGAGACTTATATCTATACTATCTATCTATATTTATGTAGTTATTTTTTCATTTTATTTATGAATAAAACACTCAACTTCTGCTATTGTGGACTATTGTTTAAAAAAAACGAAGGAAGATGAAATGAGTCTGAAGTGTAAATAAAATATGTAAAACATTAAAGGATTTTAATGTATATACTAAACAGTAATTTGAATACACAAAAAAACAAACTAATGTTTCCACTCCAGCGAGAACTAACGGGTACTATTTTTCTAAGTATATAGTAATTCTAGTTTGTAATCTCAGTGGCAGGGTAAGAGTTGCTGCAGTTACTATTTTGAATCAGGAGTGACCATCATTCTTGCAGCGGTTGGCGTTTAACATCCGGCCTGTTTTCTGCTTCTTGCTCCATCAGCCCAGCAGAGCAGCTTGTCCTCTCTGCCTCCAGCTGAGCGCACCCAGCGGGAGACCACCCTTCAGAGCAAGCGGGCCACTGTGGAGGCCTGGCTCACCAGAGAGGCCAGCACGCTG
The DNA here is from genome assembly GCA_028564865.1 of Zenarchopterus dispar. Lineage (NCBI taxonomy): Eukaryota > Metazoa > Chordata > Actinopteri > Beloniformes > Zenarchopteridae > Zenarchopterus > Zenarchopterus dispar. The sequence continues at coordinate 1,879 of JAOWBL010002999.1, read as the reverse complement.
CAGAAATACAGACTTGTAAGAAGACAGTTCAGTGTGTTTGTATTGCACAATAAAGGTCATCTGAAGGCACTTTCATCAGGAAAAGGAAACTAAAGAAAGGAAAGACACCAACAAACACAAAGACATTAGTCCAGGGATTCCTTCTATGAGACAAAAAAAGAAAAACATAGTTAATGATGGGTTTTTTTTAAAAAAAAGCATATTTTTACATGAAGAGTAAAAAAAGCAAATTGAGAATCAAGCCCAGTGCATCATGGGAGACATCTAGCAACTGAAGGGGTGGCTTAGAACCACCTGAGCAGGTGATAAGTTCAAGCAAAGTTATAACTGCGATCTAGCTTAAACAGACCAAACTAACCCTCTTATAGTTGTGGTGAACCGCTCAGGTGGTGAACTGCTCAGGTGGTGAACTGCTCAGGTGGATGACATGAAGAGTGGTTAATGTTATTTCTGCACAATATTTACAAGAGTGTCCAGTCTCGCATCTCTGGCCAATGATGCCTGCAGACATAACTTTCTTTATTCCTTTCCCTGGAAAATCTGAGTGAATGTTGCTGCTTTAGCAGATTAACAGAGCTGCTGGTTTTAAATATCATGAGTCTGGAAAGTGAGTTTTATACATCCAGGCGTTGTCCTCCATGTGGCTGTTTTCAGGACCTGTCTGAGCAACATCAGAAGACCCTGGGTCTACTGAGGAAACAGCAGACGCTGATCTTGGATGATGAGTTAATTCAGTGGAAGCGGAGGCAACAGCTGGCTGGCAATGGGGGTCCACATGAGGGGGGACTGGATGTTCTGCAGTCTTGGTATATGATTGATTCATTTATTTGCTCACAAAGTTGACATGTTCAGTTATAAATAGTCAGAGATATGGGACACACCCACATGTTCATTTTGATTGAGTATGTGTGCACAAACTTCACTGGACAGAGGAATCCATCACAGTATCCAAATGTGACTTGCACTGTTGCTGATTTGACCCCTGACTGTTACAGTGACATATTTTCTGCTTTGGTCACATGTTCTGTAGGTGTGAGAAGCTGGCTGACCTGATCTGGCAGAACAGACAGCAGATTCGGCGCTGTGAACACCTGACCCAGCAACTTCCTTTGCCAGGCCCCATGGAGGAGCTGCTGAGCAAACTCAACGCTGACATTACTGATATCATCTCTGCCCTGGTTACCAGGTGGGAAATACTCTCAACCTTTTTACTTTTGTTGTTTCACCAGACTGAAACCAATTGAACACTGAACCTCACTGTTAAGGTCCAATTACAGCTTTTTAGCCACAGTTAGATAATGGATCAGACTTTTTTTCCATATCACTAAAGATTGTTTTTGTTTCAGAAAACATTTTAAACTATTTGATTTTTATCTTCTATTTTATTGATTTTTATTTGTCCATATCCGTATTAAAGGTTGTCGTGGTTATACTCCACTTCCACTGTTATAATGATAGACACATCTGGGAGGCACATCTGTAAGCGTCGGCTGCAGTGTGCTTTGAGTGGAATTGAGACAGAAACACCCTTGAAAATGCCCGTCTCTTACCTCACTCTGTTTGCAGATAATCAGGGTTGCCGTGGTAATGCCATATTCTGTTTCATAGCACATTTGGTATCTGCCTGTTCAGATGAAGCCTATTCCTAGTTTTCATGCTTCAAGGCCTAAGATCATTATATAAAGAATAGAATAGCCTTTATTGTCATTGTATGTTGCAATACAACAAAATTGGGGGCATGGGGTGCTCTTGCAGAGCCACCATGCACCTTAAAAAAGAAATATATAAATATATATATTTCTTATATATATATATATATATATATATATATATATGTGTGTATATATATATATATATATATATATATATATATATATAT
>JAOWBL010002998.1:0-12847 GCA_028564865.1 Zenarchopterus dispar | reverse complement strand
ACACACACACACACACATATACATATATATATATATATATATATATATATATATATATATATATATATATATATATAAAGTAGCAATTATATGGTCTGGTTTGGAATTTTAAAAGAAATTCTCCAATTTAGTGAGACCCATTCATCCACCCAAGTTCAGGCAGTGCTGGTTTTCTGTGTCAGGGAGGGGAAATACCTGACAGTCATCTGCTGAGACATAATGCAGTGGTTCACTCATCATGGTTCCTGGCCTGGGAACCAGCATGACCTCAGAAAAAAAAAACAAAAAAAAACACCCAAATGGATACATATTGTTGTATTGTTACTTTGTGCTAACAAAAGACTGGTATGGATGACAGACTATTGCACATGCTGCACAGCATGAAGGATGCTCAAGTGAGGCAAAGGTGACAGCTAAAATACACAAGAATATATTGCAGGGAATATTTCCCCTTGCCTCCATAATGTGATCTTTATTTTTTAATGATCTTGGTAAGATTTTACCTTAAAGATAACACACAACTCGGAGAAGAGTGTTTTTAAATTGATTCCAGGATTGTTATCAGGGTCCATTTGGGAAAATAATTAATCAGAGATTATCTGAATGTCTTGCACAGATTGTGAATCATAATCATGAATTTGTCGTAAGTGGGAGAAATCCAGATATTCCTTTTTTTTCTTTTTCCCCTCAACTGTTTGCATATATATTAATGGTCTGTGGCCCTGATGGTAAAACCCTTTAAGATCAAATATATAAGTTCTTGGTTACAGATAAGGCTCTTAAACTACAAATCCATGCTCTTGTTCAGGATGCATTCTGCAGTTTAGTGTTGTCTTGTTGATAAATGCAAGTCCTTTTTCCTGAAATAGATGCTGTCTGGATGGAAGGAAATATTGCCATACTGTCAAAAATGTAAACTTCTCAGTTGAATTCCTATAAAAAGGTAGAATTTCACTCTCTTCTTTGACCGTTTCATGTAGCATCCATGCTTTCCCAAAATAATTTCAAATTTTGACACACCTGACCACAAAACAGTTTTCCATTTTGCCTCAATCCATTTTAAATTAACTTTGTCCCATCAGTGGTCCTGGATCATGTTCACTTATAGAGGGTTGGACTCAACATTTGCGAGTGGAACAAAAAAAAAAAAGTGCTCTCAGACAGCGATTTCCAGAAGTGCTTCTGTGCAGGGATTTTCACTAGAAGATAAGATTTTCAAAGTCTTCACAATTTTATTCTGAGGAACATTATTCTGATTTTTTTTTTCAAATTTGAAGACATTTTTTTTTTTTTTTATTGGTGAACCTCTTACCATCTTTACTTCTGAGAAGACTAGATCTGCTTCTTTAAGATCTTTTTTTAAACCCAGTCGGGGATTGACCTGTTGCCATCTGAACCAGCTGCAAGGTGTTTCTCCAGGTGTTCATTTTTAGTACCACTTCCTTCTCCAGCCTTTTGCTGCCCATCCCGAACTTTTTGAGATGTTGTTGCAACCAATTTCAAAAACAGCCAATATTTTAAATAATAGGCCAAAATGACTCACTTTAAACAGTTCATATATTTTCTATGCACTATTGTCAATAAAATATTGGTTTAAGAGATTAGCAAATCAATCCATTTGTTTTCTATTTACATTTAAGACAGTGTTCCAACTTTTTTGGAATTGGGGTTGTACACAGCAGACAAACTGGTGGTCAGTACAATATCATGAGTAGCAAACATGCCGTTCCAATATTCACAATATATTTGTGTAAAGGCCACAAAGATAAACACTTCCCTCCTTAACACAGGACTCTTCCCACATGTGATAAATTGATAATAGAATTTAAGTTAAGTCCCAGAAGGTCAACAGTTCTCTCTGCCACTTGAATAAACAAAATACAGACAGATGGTTGCCCAGACAAGGAAAACTTTTTGCCCCAAGGATTGCTAAAATTTACAGATTTACACCTGCTGGCTAAGCTCCAGAGAAGCTTTTCTCCTACCTATAGAGACCAATTGGACCAAAGATAGACTCATTGTGCATCAACATGATTGGCTCCAGCTTCACTACCTCTTCTCTATCTCTGACAGCTTTTAAAACTGTATTCATGGTGAGAACATACCAGTAAGTCATATGGTTCAGCATTTATGATCAACTTCTGGTTGCGGAAAGTGGGCATAAACAATAGCATGAAGTACCACTATATCCTATCGTTCACCACTCGTGAGTGTTGGTCACTATAGTTGCACAATGTAAACTGTTGCACATAAAGTTGGATTAATTTGGTTTGTCAGGAACATTTCTCTTTTTAATTCTTCAATTTATTTACAGTCATTTTGCGAGAGGAGGTAAAACATAATTTAATCCAGCCTTATAGACAGCAGTGTATTTATTATTATGCAAAGCAGAATGGTGATATAGATTATTAGTCATGAGGGTTATGATAATCCACCACAGAATTTCGATCCCAGATGAGAATGGTTTGACAGTCATTTTCACATCCATGCTAACAAAATCCTTTGTGTGTTAACCAGGTTAACAACTTGGAGTGGACAAAAGACTTAGTAAGACCTAATAGGAGTGGAGGGATGAGTGGCTCAGTGATTTACAAGTGACCTGAATGACTTACAGGAATAAACAGTCTGACAAAATTTTAGAGAGCACAAACTCCCCACCAGTCAGTTGATGTGAACATGACTTTTAGATAAGTGCTGAAACATCTCCAAGTGGCAAGAAAAAAAAAATTATTTTCCTATACTCAAGCTTTTTAGAATATATGAGGTAAAATAGTAAGTTACATACTGAAAATTTTTCTGGAAGTTGTACAACACGTATACATTTTTCCTATATTGCATATTTCAAAAACAGCCTCCCTTATGTGTGTGGGTGATTGTGGGTGTCTGGGTGGGTGTGAGTGCTTTAGGATTTGTTCCTCCTTCTTCTCAAGCATGACACACCCTTATCCAATCTACTCATAATCTGTTGCTTTCCCCTCACTAATCACCAGTTTTCAGTCATCAACCTGGTGGTTGGTAGTACCTTGATCTTTGTGACTCATCCATCCATCCATTGTTCTCAAATCTCCCTGTTTAGGATCATGGAAGCCTATTCCAGCCATTTTCAGGCAGAGGGCAGTGGATGTGCTTGCACATTTTGAATAAAAATAAAACAGTGTGAAGAAGGAAAGAGTATAAGCTTGCCATTTCAGCTCTAAAGTATTATTGTCCCCACTTTATATAAATTCCCCTCATATCAAATCAAATAAGTGGAAAATTCTTCTTACTAAAAATATGTTTTAGCCCCAATCAATGATCATTTTTATTTTTTTTAACCAAGATTTCATCTAATCGAATTAGTATTAACAACATGACCAATGCACACAAGTGAATTATTTACAACCTTACATCTGTTTACAGTATTTTATCAAATCAAAATCAATGGTAATATTACTAAATGAATATTAATATATGTTAGTTACTGTTTAAAGTTTCAAGAGAATTTCTCATAAATATTCTGACATGGCTCGAAGCAGTTTTGTTCTTATTTCCTTTTATGTTGCACATTCAAAGTAGACTGCAGCACAGGTCAGTGAATTTTCTTTTCTTTTGTAGCAGGTGTAATTTACACTGATTGTGTTTCCAGTTGTAGTAGATGTCTGAAGGAAGGACGGAAGTTGTTCTTATTGTATTTGTATGGGAGGCCAATGGACACCTGCCTAGTTAGTTCTAGATTTGTCCTCACTTTTTGTCGATAAATAAGTGACCTAGAAACTTTGAAATGTGCCAGAAAATTAGATTTTCAATAACTGTGTTGGCAGTTAATTACTTGCCTGGCTGTTACTTAGACAGCCTGTGTTTATTTTTAAAAATCAGTTAAGCAGTCTGGGTTGCATGGTTTTTAAACTTGATGATAGCTACTTTAGAGAATGTGAATTTAATTTATGTGAGTAAAACAAATTGGATTTTTGCTACAACTCAAATGACATGCTCAAATTTTCCTACGAAGATTAAATCCAGTGTAGGCAAACATCACACAAATGGGTTTAATTAAAATTCATTGCATTCTTAATAACTTAAAATTTCAGAAAATATAAGTCTCGTATAAATAAACTGCATATTTTTATACATATGAACAAATTAGAAAAAAAAATCTTCGCCAGCTTCGGCAAGTGGCCAGACATCGACACCAGTTCACCATCCCCATGCTTCTGGCCAGTGGTGTACAGTATGTGGGTGTGTGAACATGTTTGTGTTGCTTTGACTGCTTGTAGGCAAGTGCCAGAGCCAACTGATGGACTAATGCCTAATGTAAAATGAGAAGATGGCAGAATAACATCCAGAGGCATCCTTATCTCCCAGTTGTTTTTCTACTTGTATTGCAAAACTAAATTGGTATTTGTCCCTGCTCCATCTAACTAAATAAGGAGCTATTTATGATTTGACAGACCTCAGGCACTGAGCCACATCATGTTAAACAGTTATGAGATTTTCTGTATTTTCTTCCATATCAAATTGCTGTAATTTGACCAGAATAATTTTCTCTTTATTTATTTTATTTTTTATTTTTTTAATATATTACATTTACGCTTTTTACAGCTTGGACACAACTGAATATGTGAGTTCCCTGTGTTTATGTGCATTCTTGAAAGAATTGGTCTTTTATGACTTATTGTTTCTGGATTAAGTGATAAAAAGAAAAAACATCACCCTCCCTTCTTACATTGCACTGAGCCAGATGAGGTAAAACATTTAGGAAATCTTTGGCCTGATGGTAAAGATGGGCCTCTCGGGGAACTAGTGAAGTCATCAAAGCATCTGCTGCACCATAAAGAGCTCTCTGTGCCGTGGCAGTGCAGAGCTGTGTTAATATCTTCCTCTCATAAAGACACGGCTTCCATGTTACAGTATGTGCATGTACCCTGACTGATGCAAACATTGCATATATAGTCATGCAATCACATTCTTTTGAATGAATACAATTGCAAGTAGTTTCTTAAAGGCTCTGTCTTCTTTTTAAATTAATTTAATTTGTACTGGAGGTTACTTGCATAAATTGGATTTGCTGGAACCATCCATCTATCCATTTTTCATACTCGCTTCATCCTCTTCAGGGTCACATGTGTCTGGAGCCCATCCAAGTGGCCATTGGTTGTTGAGGCGGGGTACAGGTCAGGTCATAGAGCCACAGAGAGACAAATGAGACAAACAACTGCACATGCTCATTCACAGTCAGATTAGAATCACAAATCAACTTAAACATTACTGTTTTTGGACTCTGGAAATATGCTGGAGTACATAGAAAAACTTGCATTCTCACAGGGAAAACATTCAAGCTCTACATATAAAGAACAAGGACATGTGCTTGTAAGATTGTTGTTGCCAGAGCAACAGGCCATTTACCCTCTTTGCTTGAACTGTCCCTACAGGGAGAAGAAATACATTTATTTTTGATGCAGTTGCTTCAATACAAGTTACTTGTTATGCTGACATTAGACGAAACAAAATCTCCATAAAGATCAAAGATTTATGACATTTATTCACTTCTACATGTGCTTCAAAACAATGTGAAAACTGTTGCAAGTTGGCTCATTTACATAACATTGTGCAGTATCGCTAGAAAATCACCTCGATGCTACTTCATGAACCAACATGAGCTGCAGGCAGATTACTGCTGATCATTCAACTTTGCTATTACCGTTCCATTAATGTGACCGCTGAATCATGCTGGAAAAGAGATTGTTTACAGTCAATAAACCAATATTTGCAGATCTTCTAAGCCAAGTCATAAGCTGCTCAGTATGTTCTCAAACTTCCCTTCTCAAAAAAGGAAATGGGGGCAACAGGAGAGCTGCAGGAAGCAACTAAGAAGATCTGGATTCAGAGCAGCAGCTGAAAGCATCATGAGAAAAAACATCAAACAACCATTTTCTGCCGTTATTTAATTTTATAATTTAGGTCTGTGTTTTACCCCCCAGACCCATATTATATTAACTAACAGCGAATATAACTGCCATTGATAAGTACACAATATATCGTGTATGGTGTTATGACAGCTTCATCCTTTACATAAACTGAAAATGAGTGGATTTCTGTAGGAAGAAAATCTCAAACTATGCCTTTTATAGTGTGGTGAAGAGCCTGTTGGTCAATAAGAAAATGGAATAGCTATAATTTAATTATCAGGTTAGTGCAACAGCCCCTTGAAATGTCCCAGAGAAAGAGCACAGTTGAAATTCAAACCTGAGGACCTCCTACTGGGAGGTGACAGTGCTTACCACCACACAACCAAACCCCCCAGAGTTGTACGGCATAAATAAATAAATAAAATAGCAATGGGACTCTGATGCATTAGCTTGGTGATATTGAAATCTGCAGTTTTTTAAGCTCTCCTGCTTGCATAACCTGTCACTTTAACCTTTAGGTGAAAATAGAACATCCAGTTGTGTGGGAACTTGGTTAAATTCCATTTACCTTCTTTGATTTACAGCTTCTGCTTCAAGTTTTACACTGCAAAGATTAAACTTTGTTCACGTTTAGTCTTTCTACTTTTCATCATATTGTCTTTCTGAGTAATTCAATTTTGTTTAACCTTTTCCATATGTGCATGCTAACCACATGTCAATGCTACCTGCCTGCCAATAATACATACTTTTACTGTAAGTGTAGTATGTAATTGTATTTTTCATTATAAGAAAAGGGTGAAATTCATAGTTACTGTTTCTTGTGGTGAGTCACACCATCTTGCACTGCAAAATGTTGAGAAAAAAAATCTAATTTGTCTACACTTCCTCTTGGGGTATGCTGAAGGGCAATTCATGGCTTTCGCATCTGCTCGTGTGTGAAACCACCAGTCTGTAAGATTCTGCCTGGTCCCTATGCAGACACAAAAACTTGCAGCAGCAATGACGTGCATGCACACATGCCTGGATCAATCACTTATTGTGAAACAAACAGACCAGGCAAAGAAGAAAAGGGACAAAAGAAAAACATGGTCATCTGCTGTAGCATAAGATTTAACAAGAGAATGCTAAAGTCTCCAGACCTCTACAATGTAGTTAGCTTCTCATGCCAATGCATGCAAAGTTTGGTTGCACATGGCCCAGAAGGCTCCATGATTAAACCCCACAGGAAAATCTGCACATCCTTAACTAGTTTTGCACATTTGAATGCAGAAACCATGAACCAAGAACCTTAACATACAAATGCTGCTCTTACAAATAGGAGTTACACATAATAATAAAAAATAGCAATAATATGTGAATCAAAAAAATAAATACAGCATCTGTCGTACCTTCTCACTGGTACCCCAGATTTTATTTGAGAATATATCCATGTATGAGAATATTTGTGTGTGTGTGTGTGTGTGTGTGTGTGTGTGTATATATATAAAACAATTTATTGCCTACTGCCTAAAATAAATATGTCTATTGGTGATTCTCTTCTTTTGTGAACTGCCTGAGTAAGTCAAGCGTTTAGTTCCTAATTTCTTCTCATAGCAGTGATGGCGGTGATAATAAGCACAAAGTGATAATAAAACATATACTCTTACAGAATAATAGCTGAGGCCTTTGAGAACCCAGAAAAAGCCAGCTGATGAATTTTTAAATGTTAATCTTTGAAGATGCAGCAGGAATGCACTCGTCAGTAAAATGAGGGGCTGCCAGGAATCTGCAGCAGGATGATTAATTGTGGAGAGTTTACGATGGGGATGCATCTACTGAGACCCATTGCAGATATTATACAGCTGTTAACTTTTCAGCCAATTCAGTTTTTTTTTTCTATTTTTTAATCCCTGCCCTTCCCAACCCCCACCCCCTCACTGTTAATATGGTCCATGTGTGCGTGTGTGTGCATGTTTCTGTGTGTAATGAATGATATCTACATATGTGCACAGCAGACATGTGATTAAACGCCTTAAGCCCTTGTGTGTGGGAGCCAGATGTTGCAGCATGAAAATACAAACTTATTGATAAACAAAAGTTGTGGCGCATTGAATGCTTGCCAGAAAATTTGATAACATCATTTAAGAAATAAATCTTCTTTGGGACATCATTATGCTTTTTTGACCTTTTGTGACATTTGGAATTGACCTTTGTGACCCTTTCCACATAATTTTCAGTTTTATTATGAAAAAAAAAAAAAGGTTTTACAAATGTAGCTTCTTTTTGGTCTCGTACTGACTCCAAATGATATCTTTTTTGGAGGTTGGGGTGGGGGTAATATTTGTAATGTTTCAATTTGTGTCACACCCAGTGTTTGGTTACTTAGAACAAAATCTTTCCATTTTTATTTTAGCAATTAACCCCAGTTGAGGCCTAAAGCTGCCCAAGTTAATGAAGTTGAGATTTCTGTGCAGGATTAATTAGAGCTCAAATGGGGATGGAGTGGAGGGTGGGGGTGGGGAGGTAAATAAACAATGTAATAAATGACACAGTGCTCGTTCTTTAATGCACAATTAAATTGGGATTGTCTTGGGATCCGGCAAAGCACACACAAGTTACTCTCTTAAGCTTACTTCATATATCATCCCTTCAGTCTTAATGGTTAGAGTCAACCCAAGCAAGCCCCTTGGTAATATTAAAATGCTATGTATAAACACATAGACAGATCTTGTGATGTCTCATTACCAACTACCCACATAGACCCAACACCTATTCAGATATGCTTGGAGGATGAAAAAGAAAAGCATACAGTGTTTTGGCATAAAATTCCAGTGTACAAAGATCCCACAGTGTATACAATATTTGTTATTTTTCTTTGAAAACTGTAGGAAACACTATTATTCACCAGGAATTAATGACAATATGAATGTGGTCAGACTGATCTCTGCCTTTTTCAGATTTAATTATGTATAGAATTAATAACACTGTACAGATCAGAAGATGCAAATTTTTGACCTCAGTTTAATTTTACTGTTTTTAAAATGTTAATATTTATGTTAAAGATACCGTGTATAGCAATATAATGTCTGACCACATGGGGGCATATAGATTTACTGTGTTTACAAAAGAATCCTCTCAATGCCTGGAGAGATTCTAGACACAGATTGTTTATTTAGTGGGTGAACCTTCTGTGACATCACACATAGGTTATCTGATGTGTGGTTTTGTGGTCTCTTTTTCCTCATACTGCATTGGCACCATGCTCCAAATGAATAGTCTTGAGAAGCTGGCTGGAACACGCCCAACTTAGGTCCATCAAAGTTAGCTGTGGTCTCTGGTTCTGTCAACCCATCCATGGAGGAGGAGTTGTGAAGTTGCTGCAGAACATTTCCAGTGGAATATCCCATTTCAATTGTTGTTTTGGTGCCAAAATCAGAAATTACCACTGCGTTTAGCTGATGTCTAACTAGCCCAAGCTTCCAACTGCTTAGCTAATCTTCATAGCAAGGGTGATGACTGAAGGGGAAGTGATGATAGCTGGCCACTGAATAAGCTGTCAGTCAGGAAGTGCCTGTTACATGTGATGATGATGACAGTTGGAGAATTTTTCTTTATTGAACTGAGGGTAGTGGGGCTGACCCCACAAAACTTTTATGTTTGGATTAATCAATTATACCCCTCTTAAAATGATATCTAGACAATATGAAAACAGGATATATTCAAAAATACTTTATTGAAATCAATTAATTAAAATAATTATTGCAGTTTAAGTCAGTTTTGAACCTTTGAATGTTAGGAAATCCATAAAACTACTTCTTCTGAGTTTTAATGATCCCCTTTCATAGTGTACATACAGTTTCCATCCATCCATTTTCTATACCCATTGGTTCCTGTACAGGGTCACGGGAGTCTGCTGCAGCCTATCCCAGCTCATTAAGGCAATAGGCAGGGGTACACTCTAGACTGGTCTCCAGTCCATTGCAGGGCCACATATAGATACAAACTATGCACACTCACACTCACACCTACAGGCAATTTAGAGTTCTCGGTCAACCTAACATACATGTTTTGTTGGACTGTGGGAGGGAACCAGAGCAGCTGGAGGGAACCCACGTAAGCACAGGGAGAACATGCAAAGCTCACACAGAAAGACTGTACATACAGTTTGTTACATGTAAATCTGTACCGCATGTAATGATTCAACTAACTTTGCTTACCAGGTACTTTACCTGGGGCTTATTTTGGTTATACTGCTGAGTCAAGGTCTTTAACTGCTGAGCCAAGGTCTTTAACATCTGAGGAAGCTCAAGGCTCTTTACAAGGAATAAGCTAAGAAATCCCAAACTAACGTTGCCAGAGATTGATGCCTATAGTTGCCACTGATTGAATGGTGTTGACTTATATTCCTCCTTCTATGATTTGTAGGGTAAAATTGAAAAGGCCTCATAATAAATTCTTACCGAAGTGGGGTCGAATGTGTCCTAAAATCAGCGCAAGTAGTTTGTCGTATTAGTTGTGTGTTTCATGTGAGACAGCGTTTACGCACTGTGTGTGCTTCACACAGCTTTCTAGTAAATTTGAGGTGTGCAGAGTTGCATGTTTGATTGTGTCAATCACTTTTTAAGCAAAAAATTAAAAGTTAATATAATAGTGAAGCTAGATGTGAAATCTTCTACCATTGCTATGTTTTCGTCTTTGATTAAAATTGTTAGAGCGGTTGGACTTAATGTTAATAACACATGAAAATGAATTGTTTCAACAAGAGCAGATGAACACTAACAGCTGAACAATACCACATCATGTTAAGTTTGTTCTCTGACAACATCAATGGATATTTGTTTTAATATGTTGTAGTCACATAAATTGCAACACTAAATTAATCCTATGCAGTGATGTCATCCACCAGAAATCTCAGTCCATCTTTAGAATGATCAATGCCCTCTGGAAAGAGGTGTAACTATTCAAGCTTTTCCTATTTACTCAGAGAAGATCCTCAACCAAAAAACAAAGCAAAAAAAAAAAAAAAGAAAAAAAACTTGCCTGGACAGATAGATGGAGACGTATTTAATTGTCCTTGTATTATTTGAGTTATTTATCTAAATTAAATGTTGGCCATTGTGTTCTCTGTTTAATTGTTGATTTACATGTTATAGCTCAAATTACATCAAATTGTTTGCACGTATGTATCTTCTGCATAGCATTTTCAGCTTTGTAATTATGTGTACTCTTCTGTTCTTTTATTGAAGTTCTTTTTTTTCCCATTACGTTTTTTATACTTTTTTAACTATTATAGTTGATAGTGAGTTTACATCTATTTAATATAAATCTACTACCTGTATCTTTATACCTATTCTTGTCCGGTTCTATTTTTAGTCTAGATTATAACCAGGCTTTATTTCATTCATCATTTAACTCCCCTTTAACTATTTTTTCCTCATTGTTTACTTTGTTTCTCTTTTGGGCTACACATGAAACTGACATCGCAGGATACTGTTACTTTCTTCTTTAAATTGAATTGATATAATTTCTGTATTTTCTGGATGTTCTCAGTTTTTTTTTTTCTTTTTTAGTAAGATTACACTGACAAGCTTTTGAAAGTGAATACATTATAGTATGGCCAGCCTATTATTCATTCTTCCATTAACTTTTATGGTCCAATCAATTCTGGGCTTTTAAGTTTGGAATAACGCTTTCATATTTATGTGGAAATGTCAAATTAGAGTGAAAATCTTTTTCGTCTTTCAAATTTATCACTTGCCATAAGTTCCTCAGTGCTTCTGTGGGAAGAATAAGACGGCGTGATGCAGTAAAACTCAGCCAAAGACTTCAAGTGTGGCAGTCTATGTAAGTTGAGGCACAGCAGACGGCCAAGACCATGCTGGGTAAAATGCTCATTTGTCCATATTTTTCTTCAGCTCCCATGAGAACCTTCTTCCTTCTGTTGCTTTATTCCTATGTTTCTGAGATTTTTTTTTTCTTTTTCGACAAAAGACCTCTAACCGATCATTCTGTGTACAAAAGTTTACTTGGCAGCTCTTCACTCAGTAAGTAGACAAAAATCCTCTACAACACTGAAACACCTCAAAAGTGTTCATACTGTATGATTAACTCGCTTGCTGTCTTACTGTCCAAATTTTTTGCATGAAACAATAGCATAGCTTCATGTTGAATATTGTGAGCACCCCCCCCCAAAAAAAAAAAAATCATATGTGTATAGTTTTCACAAGCGTAAGCAAATGGAAGTGTCTGAATTATGCTTTGGTAAACAATATGTACAGATCCTCAACAGGAGGTGAAAATAAAGAAGAAAAACTTTGCTGTAGTAAACTAGAAAACATAAAATAGGTGCAAAAGATTTAACTGATTCAAATAAAGTTTTCAACATGGTAATAAATTATAGCTGAGAAACTGTAGATGATATAAGTTGCAGCTTTGATAAAAACTGCCCCTCAGGTTTTTTTTTAGCTACCCTGCACAGCAAGTCAGTGGTGTGCTTCCTGTTGGATCACAGTATTTTGGACCTCCTCCAGTTATAGGATATGTGTTATTCATTAGAAGTCCTATCCTCTGGCTAAACAATGTAAAATATTTGAGTTCAAACCATGACCAATCAATATAACATGCTGGCAAACACACAAATACAGAATCCTACCAGAATAACTTTATCTGTGCATCTGTGTATGTAAAACACATGAAAATTATCTCATTAAATCATCCTCTGAAGTTATTTACATAAATAATTAAGAAAACATATTTTAGAGTGATATATATGTATATATATATGTATACACACACACACACACACACACACACACACACATATATATATATATATAAATGAATGTGTATAGATGGATAGACAGAATGATGATAGATACATACAGAACATATATAGATATATATAGTTTGAGGGATGGATGGATGGATGGATGGATGGATGGATGGATGGATGGATGGATGGATGGATGGATGGATGGATGGAT